>DWMZ01003955.1:0-12182 GCA_018249855.1 Eueides tales michaeli | reverse complement strand
TTCAATTATATAGACATAAGTTAGACGATAATATACATAAGTAAGAAGATAATAGTATTACTAAATTATTTTAATGTCAATCAATTAAAAAAGTAGTAATAATATCTAATAAAATGTATGTTTTTCTCCTAATTTAGTTGTTGTTACAAGATTAACGATGTTGTTAACAGAACGTCCTGTCATTGTTGCCGAATTACTCGGTTCTAATTATTTTTAAACTACGACGCAAAAGAAGTGTTCAAGTTTGACGTGTTTGTCTGTTGTCTACTGTATTAGACACATAACAGATAAACTGGTCAAACTTTAACATGTAACTCTTGAATGAATGAATCAATTTGATTGTAGTTTTTCAAAAGCTTTATTTATCGCGGTTTAAGAGCTACAAGCATTTTCCTTCGATGAGGCAATGATATTTTTGCCCGGAGTTTTTACTTAATTTTGTGAAATCATTCTTATAATAATATTTTAATAAGTGCTAATGTTTGGTTATGACTCCTTCTATGTTAAGTTTATTTTCGACGTACCTAAACAAGAGTTTAAAATTTATAAAAGAAATATTACGATGACATATCTTTGTGAATGAGACATATCGAAAATACTCGTATTTTAATAAAAATAATAACAGCCAACGCAATAAGGTACTTTCGCCAAACAACAATAACCGTATAACGCAATGTTTTGTGGTAATTGACCATATCCGAATGAAAAGAATCTTAACTTCTAATTTATTCTATCTTTCAAGTGCATTGTAGTGGAACAAAAATGATAAATGTTAATAAATATCTTTTGTGATCTGTTTTATATTTATATTTCTACGATGAAATTCTTATACTGTTCGAAAGTTTTTTACATTATTCGATGAACGCTATTAATTATCCAGCGGTGGAAACCAAATATTTTTAATTATTATTTTTTAAAATAAGGATATTTTAAAAAATATGTACGGTCGCCTTGTAAAATTATTTATTATTGAATTTCTAACTATTGAAGTATTTTAAGATTTAAAATATATCTTTAGTTAATTTAGGAAACCTCAGCTAATTTATTTATTAGGTAATTGTTTTCTGTCAAGATTTTAGTTATATGTGGCACGTGTGCACTGGCAATTATTTTTATTATTTAATATTATGAATTTCTAATAAGCTAATTAAGCTTACTTAACTTTACTAAACTAAATAAACTAAATTTCTAATAAACTAATTAAGCGTAAACACGCTTTTACGCCAAACTACTTCACCGAATGTCATAAAACTTCATAATTTGTACACATATTCTTTGATGTATTAGAAAGGACAGACTTTGTGTTAAAAGAATATTTTTGACATGATTGTTTGTTAAAATTTAGAAAAATTAAGCGGCGTAATTTTTGCATTTTTAATAGGACAAAAAAATGAAAATATTAAATGTCTCGCTTCCGCGAATGGGGTTGGAAGCCACAAAGTTTCATCGGAAAAACTGTATTTATATTTTATAGAAGTAAAATAATAATGATAAATTATAAGAAAATACATAATCGTGCTCTATCTCATGTGACCCAACGTTAAAATATAGAAAATGCAAATCGTCTGTTCATTAAATCTACTGTAAGAAAATCTAACGGAGTTGATATATTATTTTAGGTCGAAGCAAGATTTCCTCAATTAATTTGATAGTTCCTTAATTAAATCACGGCTGTTCTGTATCGACGCTGTTTTGGTGCATATTCTTAATGGCACCGATGTTGTATTGAGTTATAAGTTGTCTATAATGCTTTGGATAAACATACTGTATTTTGCTTAGATTATATAAGAAAAGCATTACTACTTTACTTAAGACATTTTATATAATAAGTTAGTCACACACAGTCCACATATAATCCAAAAACTGAAACAATTTAAAATGTTTTTAATACTACAACTATATGATATACCTTTCTTAAGTGTAAAGATAGCTTATCAGAAACCTAATTATTTATTAAATTATGCAAGCCATGTAAATGTTAAGCTCTATAAGCCTTACGTTCCAAACAGTACTTGATACAGTTATAATATAAGCCATTATAGTGTTAACAAAAATATTTTTTTGCAATAAATATATGAAAGCTTATGAGTAAATATGTTCTTAATATAGGTACATTGAAACATTTGAATGAAACAAGTATGAGCATAAGACTCTACTTGGGGAGACAAAGAAGAGTTATTCAAGTATTTCATGTTTTTGCAAAGGACGCTTAGTCTCATTGAACAATACAAAGCCTGGTCATTAACTTCAAGGTGTTTCTAGAGATCCGAGCACGTCGGGGTTTCTTTCACTTTCTTTTCATACTACTTTAACTATTTCACGTTCATCTCCGGCTGATTGCAAAGTAGACAGAAAGTCCCAGTGATAAGTGACACTTTTCTTTATTTTTACACCTGTTATAAACTAAATAAAATATCTAATACCCATAAAACATTAAATACAGGGTTAATTTTGCGTCGGAGTTGTTTTTTATTCAATATTTTTAGTTATAATTTAGTCGGTAGAAGAATAAATAATGAAATGTTATGGGGTTAATAGTAAAGAAATTAGATATACGAGTAGAAAGTTTAACTAAACACAAGTATCCACTTCTCTCATCAAAAATTAAGACTGAGTTATTACGTAGTCTGCTGTAATTAGCATTTTTCTTATATTTAAGCACACATTTCAATAGTTCGGGTATGTTATTAATGGTGGTTAGATTACTGCAATAGAAAAAATAACATGGTGGAAAATAGGGGACGAATAGTCTTAACACTTAATTTGAATACCCTGCTTTATGCTTTATGAGGTCTGTCACAAGCGTGTGATCCCCACTTGAGGAAATTAAATATTTAATATTCTCAACTTAAATTTCTTCGCTCTGGTAACAAGACAAAACACAGCGTTGTGCTCTACCACTCAACACGCATTGCCTCAAATTCGGCGGAAAGGGAACAGTAGTGTCTTAATGTTCCCAAGTTTCCTCTGCCAACAGAGGATATCTCCTCGGGATACAGTGTGGCAGCTATATACGGGAAAAGGCGTGTAGCTGATGAATACTAATGAAAAAGATTTATTGATATTGATTTATTTTAAGTATCGCATATTTCAACTTTGACTATTACTTACTGAAATTAGAACGCATTGCAATAATTATATTGAAATAGTACCTTCAAAAATCAATGTAATTATTTATTCATAGTCTATTTGAGCTTAAATATATATTCTACAATCTATCTTTCATTTTCCTCTTTGGGATATGGTGCTTCTTTTTGGTATGTAATAGAAAACACAATATTTTTTGTTTTTAGTATGCTTTTATCTACTAAACAACACAGCAGGCTGATAAAATAAACATTTAAAGATGTGGAATAAGAAGGATAACTCTAATCTAACATTCAAACATTTTTTGTGTGGTGATTAAATGATCACGATGAATGACCAGCTGTAGCGTATACATCTTGTATATCTTTAGACATATGTTATAAAATCTATCAAGTGATAACTATATCAATCTTAATATAAGTGAAAACTACTGATAGGTTTTGTAAAAAGAGGGTAGGAAACAAATAAAACATGGTATAAAATATCGATAATATTTGGCAGTGTTACCTGGATCTGCATGGAGGATGGATACTTTACTCGAACACACGGTGAACGAAATAAATTAAAGAAGTGCACAAGTTAAAGTAAATCTTATAGTTTTATTATATATACATATACATACATACATATACATACATACATACATACATACATATACATACATACGTATGTACATGCATATATGAGCAACATCTATGCAAATCATTCAACTGATGGCCAAACGCGAACTGTAATATTGAACGTGCTTTGCTTGTGAAAGTCATTGTTTTGATATTGAATTATTTGATATTAAAAGTTATAAAAACAACACTTTGTTTTAATTACAATTCATTATACATATATTGTTAATAATATTATATATAAAGCTTCTTGTGTCCATTATTTAACAAATTTCGCTGTAGTTACAATAACGACTGCTAAAGGACTACTTTTCATTACATAATAATTTATATTTTGGTGAAATATAGCTAACCTAATAATTTTCTTAAATATTTAAAGTGGATGGTAAATAACAAATATTAATATGTCATTAGACATGTCAAATTTTGAATGGCATGAGAATTATTTTCTTTTCGCGTCTCACGGTAACAAAATGGCCGATGGTAACATCTGTATTATTTTTTAATAAACTATTATATTTAAAATTAAAACATAAATATTTAAGAATATTTTCTCACAGAAAACAAACAAATTGTCTATTTAGAGTATAATTTAATTGCTTTTAAACTCTACTAGGTATTAAAGGCTATTCAAAACTTTATACTGCTCAAGTTTTCCTGTGAACAACGGTGGCTTAATTTAAAGAGGCTTAAAGTTATAAATGTTGTCGTTGTTTTTTTAAAATATATTTTATGTACATAACATCGCCTTGTTGTAGGTTTATTGAAATCGCTAAAAATACATTTTTAATACACGTAACGGTATTAGAGATAACTTTTTTCAAAAAGTGGCATTTTTTTTAATTTTGGTGAATTAATAACAATAAGTGCGGCGTTGAGTTCCGTCACTCAAAACGCCTCAATATATATACCTCAAATTCGGCGGAAAGTGAGGAACGGAAGTGGAACGTAGTATCTTAACACCTTGTAAGTTCCCTTTGCCTACCCTGCCATATGCGCGATACAATGTGAAGCTGAGAATAATAATAAGTTTTTATAGCATATTTAGAGCCTATAGCATATATATATATATATATATATATATATATATATATATATATATATATATATATATATATATATATATATATATATATATATATATATATATCACAAAACGTATTGCTAAAGTTTTATTTTTTCAGTTGAACATTATGTTTTGATTCTAATTATTTATTATATATTCTTATTTATTTTATAAAAATTTGAACGTAACAAGATTTAAGCTCACGTCTCTTGGAAACCGATCCCGCCATGTTCAAATTTTGTATGATTTCTAAATATTTGTTTTCTATTTGTGGATGGTATATAATAAATAATTGTGATGGATTAACACTTAAAATAAGTAAAAACACATTTTTGGATTTTTTCCTTGTTTGGGAACAATCGTATTACAGTAGAGTCCATGGTATGATTGCAATTGTCATTACTTATACACGATTACATCACCATTATTTATGTATATGAATCAATCAAAATGTGCTCTACATTATACTCACATTAAAACACTTAATTACAACAAACATTGTAAAAAATTCTGAGTATTACACAAAGAATATTGGAATGAAATAATTAACTAAAAGTTAAATAAATATTTCTTTATATTAAAGAATAAACAATTTTGATTTGATTTAAACCTCAACGTCGGCGGTTCTAGTTCATTACAGAGAGTGATTAGATTTATGTATTGGCGAGTCCCAAAAAAAAATAATTTGCAGATTGCCATGCAATTGACCAGCGAAAGAGGTCAATGTATAGTGAAACTTTTCAAATGATTTATTACAGGTAAAAACCAAGAACGGGGCAGGATTTCTTAATTTTTCTTGAACCGTATTTCTTTCATTAACAATTAGAATAGTTTAATATATACCAAATTTTAAAGCGTATAAAAATTTGAACGTAGCAGAATTTGACCCGAGGTTCGAGTAATCTGAGGAACATACGTATTAACTATGTTCCTCAGATTACTCGAAGATGAGAACACCGATTTTAAAAAAACTTTTTTTATCGTTGGAGTTACACAAAGATTACTATAGGATTATTTATCTTAAATAGTTCTAAATAAAAGTCCGCGACAGCATATATCTATCTTTTATGTGTAAGTCACTATGATCAATATATATATAGTCTCTAGATACACGGAAAAATCAAACTTTTAAGTCAACGATGTCATAAGGTACGAGCCTTTATTTATTATAATTCGCAACCTATTGAAAAAACTATGTGGTTTTAGACTAGGAGGTCGCGGGATTTTTGTAATGGTCATATAAACACTTACAGGTTGTAGGGCAATCTTCCTCATGTAGACGAACTCGGTCTACCTGCTCTCCTCAGTAGTTGCGAACTCGAGTTATGGAGGTTTTATTTTTGCAAAAAAAATATATCACGGTAATGGCCAGTTTTGGTACCTATTCAAAGTATAGCGCCTCCACATTCGAAATAAGTTGGTGTGCCGAAACGCAGAGGTTGCATTCCAGAGCTATGATGCTCTTAAACCATTGTATTGTTGCGAAAAAACGATAAGAGGAAATATCAGTTTTGGCACCAATTCGAAGTTATCGTCTGCTGGTTGTGAGTTGTTGCATTTTAGAATTGTCATGGTGTAAACATTTGTTAAGAAGTTTTTGCTAAGAAAACCTAACACAAGCACGAAATATGCGACAATAGGTAAATTTTCAAGTAGATGTTAACCACTGTGGTATCTATCTATTTTTTATTCTTATTTAAAAATTGAAAACGAAAACAAAAGCTAAAATATAAAAATAAAAGCTATGGTGCTACAGCAAAATTGGTTCAGCCTCATGAGTATTATTCATAGATATAAAAATTGAGGATTAGTAACATCTAATGTGGAATTCTAATAGACCAGCTGAAGAATATGAATTATTGATATAGCACCATTACCAAAGTTATTCAGTCTGATGAGTGTTATTGATCGACATAGAAAGAGAATCTGAAATATCTTATATGGAATTCCAAAGTCTGTGAATTAATGATATAGCTCTTCAGCAACAGTTATCCAAAAATATTCATATTTTCGACGGCCTTTTAAAACTCGAGGGTCAAGAATATTTAGTATGCAACTATAATGGATTTATCATTCATGAAATCATTAATTTGGTAATAAAATAAGAGACTAGGGAAAGACTATTTCACAAAATGTTGTGTGCTCAAAGTAATTCACTTGCACAACGCATGAAACGTGTTCCGGCCCCGAGCTTATAAATAACCTTAATTTATCTTCGAAAAGTCAACTTTTAATAAATAATTAAAAGATTAATTTTTGAAATAATATAATTTTACAAAATACTGCAGGTAATCGAGTACTGCGTTGAGTCCCGACACTCAACACGCAAAGCCTCAAATTCGGTGGAAAGTGGGGAACGGAATGGAATATCTTAACATAAGGTTTCCAAGTTCCCTTAGTCTACGCTACAAGGGATACAGCTGAAGCAAAAAAACTTCAAAAAAACTTCAGAGCAATAGCTTAAAGGATATTATGTAATTATTATTTTAATTTTTGTCTCGCTCACACAGAGCTACTTACTTGTTATCGTTTGTCATAATTCTTCTTAAAAATCATTCCCTTATTTATGGACAATATCGACTATGAAATATCTCTTCTCTTTAGCTACGTCAATAAATTGGAGCGTAAAACTAAAACAAAATAAAATATAAAATAAGAGCCTAATGTCAAAATAACATACGAAATACGAGTACCTCTCATTGTTAAGTGCTTATATAATATCTTATCAAATATTTTTATATCCACTAAAAGATACATACAAGAAACTTATCCATGTAACATCTTAAAAGGGATCAATTCCTCTTTTGATGTTTTAATAGAAAACTTTCAGAGCTATCCTGTTCAAACGTATACCGATATACAAAAGTTTATAATATGGTATGGGTTATAATAAATCATATTCTTCTTAGTAACTATCGTTTACAGAACACAGACATTTTGAATGTAAGTTTAAGCATAAAACATTTGAAGTATAAAAATGTTTGATATGAAGAATTACTAGTGCTATAACAATAATTAAGATGCTTTCTGATACCAAAAACATATGCAAACATTGTTTTAAATTTTACTATTTAAAAATTGGATTACCGATTACCAACCTAAAAATATTTTTTTATTAAAGGTGAATTTGTGTGTTACTAAAGTTTTTATTAAAGGTTGATTTGTGTGTGTTTTAGTTTATAAATTGAAATTAGAAAATTAATGTTGACTCATTTTTTTTTGTGCTATATAGATCTAAACTGTTGTGTAGATTTATTTAAAGAAAAGCACAATGAGCTAATTTCCGTTTGCATTAGTTACTAGAAAAGTGGTTTATTTAGATTATATATTATCAAATAGTAAATACATATCAATGTTTTGATTTTTATTATTTCCTATTTTTCTTATTAAAAATTATTTGAAATAACGCCAATTTTTGCATACCTGGCCGCTGTATGCAAAAATCAACATGTGTAGGTTTATAACAAAGAATACTAGATTAGAAAATGATTCTTAAAATTAAACTATTATTTTTATAATGCATCTCTTCCATTACAAAAGTTGACATGTGAATAAATTATATATTATTCTGAAAATTGTCTAACTAGGCCAAGAATATGGAAGTAGTTTAATTTTTTTAAATAAAAAAATAATTCAAGAGGAATCGAACAAATAGCAAACGTCGTATATAAAGAATAATGATAAAAATATAATTCAGGCTAAAATTTTAGTTAAAAAAAATTACATTTTAACTAACATTTTCTAGAGAATAAAGCAAAATAAAATTATCTTTAGAACATTTGCGAACCTCATTTAAGTCTGTAATGATATTTTACTCGACGCTAGCGTTGACGCAGCTCTTAGTAAAAAGTACAAAAAATACTCTAACATTCAAGAGATTGAAAAAAGGGAAAATCTCCTTGTCTCAATATAACCACGTCACACTATTCATTATTATTTCATTTACTCTCTATCCACAAACAGTGAATGGATCACTTAACGACTTAAATGGCGTTTATATTTTTCGAATAAATATCTTATTGTTTATATTCTAATCGAAATTTATCGTGCTGTTTTTTTATAGTTTAATAGAATGAAATTGATCAGCTTTCAGTCAACTACTCTGATAAATTTTATCAAATAAATATTTTATTTTAAACTTTAGTTATATTGTGAACGTCTTCAAAATTGAAATAGATTTATAGCATAAGTACAAGGTTATTAATTACGTACTCCTTGTACTGAAAAGGCCTCAAACAATTTTCATTTAAAGCGATAGTTGTAATCACATAAAATCAAAGTATGAACTCTTGTAAAATTGTAATAGTATCTTTGATTTTCGCGATTGTTACACATTTTAAATGAAACAATTTTAATCGGTGTAATCGCATATATTGTTTGATTAACATTTTTGGAAACCAGACGTTACCCCCAACACACCACACAAGAGGACCAGATACTATATTCTGCAAGAATCCAGGGCAGTACGCGAGGCAATTAAGGAATCGTTGGCGGTAGTTTGATATAATAATTATATCAACTGTCAGACGAATGCCACCTCAGTCTACCCGTGACCACGGACTACTGTAAAGTGTTCGAAACGTCGGGTTCTAAAAATGCTAATCAAACAATATACGCGATTAATCCGGTTAATTTTTTTTCATTTAAAATCTTGTAAAATTAGATTGAAGAACCTTGCTTGAGGAACAAAACAAAGCGATGCATTAAATAGAATATGTCAACAACAGGTATTAAATAAAATGACTATAACAGCGGCTGCAGAACAGCTCGCCCAAAACAGTTGTTTAGAGTTGTAAGTAGTTTAAAAGCCACTCAACCCTAGGGACCGTTTGTGTTGTCTTTATACTACCTATTACGAGTACAAAATAGGCCTAAGCGTTGTGGACTTTCCCAAAAAAAACACATATACTATATGGACGTATAGAGATGAAAGTTTACCACATAAATATTTTTAATGACACAATATTTTATAAAATAGATGTATACACAACTTATTTTTTTTTTGTTTTTATCACTTAACACTTCGCTAAATAATATTTAAAGACAGGAAAACTTCTAGAAATTATTTATTTTTATTTATTTATTATACCTAATGTATATTATATCATATATATACCTAATGTATATTATATCATATAATATTCAAATCATTACACGATTCCAGTGCTAACAAGCATGACAGCTTAGTTTTTTTTGTTTTTGTAATACAACGAACTTAAGTTCAAACTAAATATACAAAACAAAGTTTGTTCAGCATATATGATTCAATATTAAATTAGATTTTTTTGTCTAATCATTGTAAGTTTTTCATTACTTTCCATTCCACCACACAACGCCTTGCGAGTTTTGAGTATCAGTGTGGATGACAGGTAAATTACTTAGAATTTATCTTCAGCATCTTACATATTGCAGATAATAGTGGAGAGATTCTACATTTAATAAGATATCTTATACCTCAGAACGTTTTCTGATAAATTTCTTCATATCATGTAAGTAGGCTGTGGTGAATTATAAGCAATTACTGCAAATATGATTTCATATATATTTCTTGTGAGTGTGGTAAGGGGAAAATCATTATATTAGAATATTCTGGTAATCATGACGAGCGAAGAAAGAACCTGTCGTTGACATACTCTTTTTTGCTATACAGGCTCGTATGATTTTGAACATATATGCTAAGTCAAACAAATATTCCTCGTAATAAATTTTCACCTAAGATCTACACGTTTCAATCTGAGGTTCGATTACGTCTTGTCCTTTTTTTATTTATAATTCAATTATTTATACATTAAACAAGAATTTAAGAGCTTCGTTCGATACTTGATAACAATTAAGTTTGATTTAGACAGTTTTTCTTATAATTATTCTTTTTCTTTATTTTTTTGAGTAAAACAGCCGCACTCCACGTTTGTGTACATACCTAAGTGTATATTAATATAATTGTATTTTATTTATATGTACTTACATATTATTATAAATTTAGTATATATGTATGTATTTGCTATATATAACGTATATTTAGAATCGTGTGAAGGGTATATATGTACGATTATGTATGTCTCTATTTATTTAGATATTAACGTTCTCCTTCATTATTATTATTAATCACTCATGTGTAATCTCCCCCCGCTGTTGAACCACCTCCTCCCATGATTCTTATAGAAATAGGCCCACATTTGTAAGCTTACTTATAATTTTTTTGTTTTTTTTTTCTATATTTTATGCACAGTAAAGAATATATATAGATTAATTTGACTGTTACAAATATTTCGAAGCATTTAACAACAACACAAACAAAAAGACATAAACGTGTTTTTATTTCTTATAAGATAGTAAAACAAGAATAGGTTTTGCATTATTGTAAGGTTAAGAATTCAATTTCTCGAATGAAAGCACAAATCTGCTTTGACTTCTCCTTTATTTGGTAAAAAACTGTTAGTTAACTATGTACAGTGCCTTGGGAGCGATATTTTATTTTAAGAGAATACTTGATTTTTTTAAATATAAATTTAAAAATTTCAAGTATTCTCTTAAAATAAAATACCGCTCTATAAATTTATGTATTATCGTTGCGCTGTCGTGGTGTCTATAAGACACCAATGGTTGTGACCTCGATACGTATTAATAAGGAGTATTATATTTTATTCATTTTCTGTTCACCGTAATGAAATATTAAATATTTCCATTGCTTCGCTCCGATAGTAATACAAAATGCGGCGTTGAGTTCCACCACTCGAGAATGCCTCCAGAATGCAAAAGTAAGTGGGCAGATTTTCGACAGCTGTATTTTAAAACCAAAAAGACACTGGTCAGATGCGAGTCGAACACGTTCACCGAGGGTTCAACAAAGGTTTTTAGGTCAACGGGAAGTACGAATTATAAAAGTGGATAAACTTAAGTTATAGACGTAAAGGACGGAACGGACGTATACAGTAATTTTATATAAAATGAACTACGATTAAAATTTTGTAGTAGTTTTGATAATATAAATATAAAATTACATTTTTTTTCTTTGTACTGCAGTTCTCACTTCTTGGCAAATTTCAATGTATTCGTCAAACAAAATAAGTGCATACGCTCGCAAACTTATTACATTTTCATAAGTGGTACCTATCATCTATCGTAGAAGTATCGAGAATGCCGAACACAGATCGGTAAAGCGTATTTTTAGTGCAGTCTAAACTAAGCCTGGGGTATTTGAGAACAAAGTCAAGAACTTAAATTGCTTTGTTAACAATAAAAGTAGTTTCTCGATTGTTTTAAAATAGCTTTAATTCATAGATAAGAGATAAATATATATATATATATATATATATATATATATATATATATATATATATATATATATATATATATATATATATATATATATATATATATATATATATATATATATATATATATATATA
>DWMZ01003954.1:0-12182 GCA_018249855.1 Eueides tales michaeli | reverse complement strand
GCGTAAAGATATATTTTAGTAGATGTGATTGTTTATGCAGCGGATGCTGAACGTGCTTCCATAAGTAAACATAATTATATGAAACAAGCTTAAAAAAATTAATTACAGCTTATAATCAGTACAAATACATACATTTTTTATTGATTGCTGACAACCTTTAATTAATGCGGAAAGATTTGTGTGAAAAAAAAAGAAAAAAGAAAAACTTTATGAATGAAAACTAAGTTCGCTGATGTTTCATTATTTGTGATTTTATTTTATTGAAAAAATTATGACAAATATTTTAAATTTTACTTTTCTTTGCCATATATATTATTTACCTCTACGCTCAAAACACACCATAGTCACACTACTTGAGTTTACGACAATAACGCTTGCAGGTAAGTGGAACGGGATAAACTGTGGTCGTGAGCGTGATCGGTGTGAGCGCTTAGTGGAACGTAGCCGATATGTGCTCAACTGGCGCGCTCCGAATGCTATAATCAAAGAACCATACCATACTAGAAGTAAAATTGGCCGTTTTCCGAACTGTGCTCACAGTAAGCGCGCCGAGGTGCGGAAGTGCCGTTAGAAAGGATCGAAAAATGCTTGTGCATTTCTTGCAATCTAGAAAGTATTGACGTGGAACGTCAAAATTACATCAATTCTCACGACGTCAGTACTGTAAGCACTAGGTAGTGACGTCACATGTGACGTCATAGCATCGACAACGTACAATTATAGCGCACGCTGGTACGCTATGGGCACTGTCAGCACAATTCGAAAAAGGCCATTATGTATAAATTGTATATTATTATTTTTATTTAATAGATAAATCTAGTTAATAAAGCGTAGTAAATGCTCAACTGATACCCTCGGAACACAATAGAATAAGAATAGATCAGAAAAATAACTACTTCCCATAGTATGGATTTATCGAGCGAATATCAGACCCTTGATGTTAAAAGATGAAAAGCTCAGAGAGGAACTAGGAACTTCAACCAAACAGTAGAACTAAGCCCCATTTCATAGCTTAAGAAAAAAAAGAGAAGCATTGATTTTTTTATTTCTTTGTGTTTACGATATTTTACCTGATATTTTGTGTTTGAATATTACTTGTGAAGAATAATTAGCGTTACTCAAATGTAATTCTGCAAACAATTTTTTTATCGATTTGGAATTTGATTGACTTGAACTGAAACTGTCGAGTGGAAGGCGCATAAGCGACACGCTTACATTCACACTAAATGTAACGCAACAAACGGTTGTGGGTTCGACCTCCACTCGAAAGAAAAAAATAAGCAATATTTTCATTTCCTTGGTCTGATGACTAACCAAAGTGCAGCGTTTAATTCTGCCACTCAATATGCAAGACATATAAGATAGGTTGATGAAAATGGGGAATAGAAATGTCTTAATGGGAACATTATGCATTTATATTAGGTTCATATTAGATTCCTATTATGCTCTGTACTGGGGTACAGCGTAACTAAAAAAAAAATTTTTAGTTACGCTGCCACCATTGGACGGATGGCTTAGTGGTCAGAGCGCTCGAACGGTTTTCAAGAGGCGCAGGTTCAAACCCTGCTTCGTCCAAATTTTTATACGTTTTTAAATTTAGTATTTTTCTTTCATAAGTGTGGAATAACACTTTAAAAATAGTAAAAATACAAAGATATGATGTTTTATGCACTTGACGAACTAATGAAAATTATTTCTATGACATTTTTATTTGTATAGAAAAGGGAAAAAATAAAACTGTGTAATAACATACATTTCATACAATTACTAATAGTTTTATTTATGTTTTGTTTTATATTTTAAATACACTCTCCATAAAAATAGTAGGAACTTACATAATGTTCATCTAAATGCCACATGTAACTTATTTTATATAGATAATTTATTATTATAACATTTTTATTACAAGAAACAAATAAAAATGTTGATTATTGTAAAATTATTATCAATTACTTGTTTAATATAAATAATTTAAGAAATGCCTCTCAGAATCATCTTATGTTAATTTTTAAGTATATCTTATAATTATATTTTCACAGGAAAATAAATAAACGCTTTTGTAACAGATTAATATATACACAGAACTATTATGCCAGTGTAACTGGTATAATTTATTTCTACCACAATCCACAGAACACAGATTATAAAACTAACACGACTAATACTGATTTGGGTGATGATAGATTTTCACAATTTATCAGTATTATTTAATATTATATGTGAATAATTTTGGGACAAAATATATTTATTTGTATGTTTTAACAGAAAGTTAAATTGATGTCAATTAGTTTAAGTGCAAACTTCTTCTAGCCACATAGTGGTGTAGTAAAATAAAAAATAAACTTAGAATATTTCAGCCAAATAGGTAACGCAAGGCAAAACAACGTTTTTTAAAACAGTGCGTTTTGATTGTATCTTTATAAGGAGCAATTACTAAATGAAAAGAGATGCTAACGTCACTTTTTGTAGAAAAAAAAATTAAGTTCCATGCTAAGTTAGCACTGTTTTACTATAAATGAACACTTAGCGATACAGAACCTGATTCATATTTATAAATACCATCGATTTTTAATCACTTAAAATAAATCGGAATTATTAATTATTATTACTTACATATAAATTTATTAAAAATCACCCATTATTTCACTAGATTTTAAATTATATCAATAATCGTCTTTACACGATACGTTGGTATCAACGTATAACACATTATACGGCACAAAGTTTCCTTTAGATGTAGCGATCACTTGAACTGCATATTTTCTACCAGATTTTAGTCCAATTACTCGTTGCACTATTACTCTCGTTCTGAAATATTAGACAATAAAGTAAATAACAATAGTAAAGATTCTTTTGGATTAATAATAATAAAAGTGGACTGTATGGAAAGTTTTTTAGCTTCACGCTGTATCCCGCAAAGTGGCAGGGTAGGCAGAGAAAACTTGCTGACATAGTGCTTAAGAAACTCCATTACCTTTCCCACATTTGAGGGTTAGGCGGCGGAACTCAACGCCGCGCTTTGCCTTGTTACCAGAGCGAAGAAATGAAATTATTAAATATTCCTTTTCCTCGATGGGTTCGAACACACAACCTGTCATGTTTACAGTAGCATGTTTGTCCCCTGCGCTGCGAAAGGCCCGTCTACGCCACGACAGGCCTTAACGATTTTGGCTAGTTAATAAGACTAGATTTTTTTTGTAATGGTTTCTCTTTTAAGATAAAAGTAACGTATACATTTAAGTTTGTATATAGTACCTGTTTACTTGAGTGCGTATTATATTAAATATCCTTATATTGAAATTCACTTACGGTGGTCTTTGCATATGACTTATGCATTGCGTTTTCAACGAGGACTTCTTTGACAACGCGCATATTGTGGTATCAGTGCTTGTTGTTTCGCGCGTCAAGATACAGTACCTAGTGTAGTAAAAATATCAATTTTAAGATATAAATGTAATAAATTATATCAATAATACACGTGTTAAAAAAGTACTCTTATAGTTTTTACTACATAGCAGGTTAGGCAGGGAAAATATAGTGTTAATAATCTGTACCTTATTTTCCTCTCAATATATCGTATATTGAGTGGAAAATGTTGTTTGTTGTTGAGTGGTGAAATATAAGGTGGAGCCTGAAGATAAATTAAATATAACCGTTCTCTCAAGTGAAAATCGAACCCACCAAGCATCGCGATTATAATTAGATGCTGTCCCGCTCCACGACGGCCTCTAACGTTGTTTTAATGTAAATGTGAAAATTACCAAGATAAAATCAAAGTAACCTAACAAATATGTTACCAACACAATATTTTCTCTTAATACATAATTTATTAAGACGTACGTACGTAACTAAAAGATTATAATAATATTAAACACTTTATTCACCTAACAATATCAGTAGCATTGTGCATAGCAGGTAAAAACGCTATATCAACAGATTTACAAGACCTCTTTGGTCTTAATTCACGAACTGTAGCTCCGTCTTCTACTAGCTCAGGAGTACTTAAGCCCCATCTGGTTGTTGAAGCAGCGAGCTGAAATATACGTAAGGGAATCAGATACAAGTAATAAATTATAAGTATGTTAATATCTCTAATCATCGAATTTTATATAAAATATTTCTGCAAATATTTCTGCATTCTAAATTAGTTTCCTCAGCATAGCAAATTAATTTTACTACAATTATATTTATTACAAAATATCCTTAATATACTCATATTTACGTATACACTTATAATTCAAGGAGTGTATTGTATCATAATATTAAAGACTAACACGGCGTCAAAGGGACCGTCTGGAAAGTCAGCCTAACTTAACAACTAAACGAAACTTTAAGCAAATATTAATACATTGACGTAAGTTCAAACTGGTCATTTTGTTGCTATATAACTAATGAGCGTTATTCACATTTTGTGCTGCTATTTAAACTATTTAACTAAGTTTTAAAACTTTATAAGTTTATATTCACGATTATGTTTGTCGAGCTTCAGTTAGTAAATAATTTGAGTTTGTAACGAATAGTTTACTGTCGTCGTAGAACGTTTGGTATGTATTTAACTGATTGGTTAACATTGTTGTATGTAAGTATGCCTTGGTAATAATATTAGAGAACGAATTGATATATGATATATATGCAATTGGGATCGGCTATGGTGATCACATAATAAAACAAAAATGAAACTTGAGCGAGCCATTGTAACATACCTACATGCTAGCATAGGACCAATACCTTGCGTCGGCGGCGGTAGTGACCGTTCTAGTGAGCTAGCGAGTGACATACGTGTACACGTTCTGCACAACTTTGATGTAATTTTTTGGCTGCATTGTTTTGAGGGTAAGGTACAAAATATCTTGATATTAATTGTATTCACGGTAATTTATTTGAGCCGAAGAATTATACTTTATAATTGTTAACGTAAAATTCGAATAACGAGTGTTGTGTTTGTGTTCAGATATTTTTTTCCAATTCTTTTTTACTATGGGCATCACGTCGTCTTTATATATGAAAATGTTGTAGCCGCTGAAGTTCTGTAACCTGAAACCAAACGTTGTCGAAGATGTTGATCCCACAGAAGTAAAATCATCTGCTGCTGACCTAAAACGACACAGTTTATGAATGTATTCCTAATACATCCAGGAATTTTATTCTACTTACACCTGCTGCGATTTCCTACTTCGACAAAAATACAAAATTTCATCCACATGCCCAAGTCAAAAAATCCTGTCCTAAAGACAAGACAAAGAAGAAAATACAGCATGCAACCGTTCTCTTTTCCCCGGCCGTTAATGATTTTCTGGGCGAAAAAGAAAACAAGAAGAAAACTAAGGCTGAAAAAGTGAAGGGAAAATACATAGGAAAGAAGAGCAAGCCAACAGCATTGCCGAAGACGGCTGCCGCTAAAGTAAAAAAAATAATTCTACGGGAATCTAATGAATCATCATCGACATCTGAAGTTAAAACTGGTGATTTATGTCAAGATTACATAGACGATGACGCAGAAGGCCCTGGAAAGCAATGTCTCATATTTGGTGGGGAAAGACAACGAAATGTTGTCCTTTTTATGGGCTTTGGGCACAATAAGAGTGCACTGAATGAGAATCTATCCGTAGTGATGCGTGTGAAATGTGACTATCGCCATTGTCAACGCACTGATCACCATTGCAAACCAATGTTGAAAATGGTGGTCAAAATATATTTTTTTTTAAAACGACTACTGTTCTTAAAATAAGTATTACATGTGATCTAAAGTGTTAGTTAATAGTACGTTAACCAAGGCATGCAAATGACCAAAAGTAATAAATGATTTATTAATAAACATGGTTTTATTACAATTATTGCTTAGGTGATCACCATTATATACATCTCCATCTCATATATATTATACACTTATTCATCCGAGTGGTTATGATGAAAAAAGGGGTATAAACATTTTTCTTCCCGTGTTAAGATTAGATTTTAAAATAAACTGTACACATCTAATCAATACTATATATAAGTGTAATTTTAAATGAAATTTTAACTTTGGCGTTGAAATACAAAGTTTTGTTTCCAAACAAGTGCTTCCATAAGTTTCGTGTAATCGGAGCGCTTACAAAATGCTCTGTGGTTGAATGCAATTATACTTTAGAAATTGTACTTCAAGTTACAAGATAGAAATAGTTCTGTAATGAATATGGGTAAAGTATGTCATATAATAGATGCTAATGTTTATTATAATTTGATTAACGCTAATTATAAAATTTTGTTTTTAACAAAACATGGGAAAAAAGTGTCGAAATATTTATTATTTTTATTTGTAATGTTATGTATATTACTGCATAAAGTTTTTTTTTCATCTATTGCAGCATCAATCGAGCTTGGACCTTGTTTTTTAATGCTAGCTAAAACTTGTTTATTAATTATTTGTCTTTTCGTGTTAAATAGTCAATGTATAACGTTACATCGTGTTAATCGTTTCGATGGGGCCTGGCGTAGCGCAGGGGCACAAGCGGGCGTCTTTTAACGCAACAGGTTGTGGGTTCAATTGATAATCGAGGAACATATTTAATGTTTTTATTCTTCGTTCTTTCACGCTACTTATTTCGACTGAGAGGGGGAGACAGAAGTGTCTGTATAGGATAGAAATGTCTCAATAGTCCCCGGGTCCCCAGGTTTCCAGCGTGAAGCTACAAAACAATTTTATACTAGTCCCCCTATAAACATATGGCACCTACAGCTCATATTGCCTCCGCACTTAGAATGTGTCGTTTTAGACACAATTATTAATTATTTTTATTAAATCACGCGGGCAAACCTGCAGGAAATATCTAGGGATTTTCAATTTACTATCAAAATGAAATATCAAAAAAATATATATATTAACCAAACTTACCTCAATCGTAACGGCGCCATCACTAAACCGCTTATTTGGCAACACTCTTATGACATATCGTATTTTGGACTCTTCGGAACTAGAGTCAAATTGTATGGAACCTTCATCGCTCGCCTCTTGCATCGATGTAGTTGTTATAGGCGCAGAAACGAAAAATTTTAAGTGTGGCTCTGCGAATAAAAAAAATAATATTTTTTATCAATGAAAATAATGCAAATTATATTTTTTTGAATTCATTTTCTACCTTTCGAAGCATACCAATACACAGTCCAAGAATGTAAAATGCACAGATAAACAGACAAAAAATTAACAAAAAACTGTTTTGGGCCCTATTACATAAATAAACGTATAAGATTTTTTTAATATATTGTCCATGTCCAGACCAGAGATTAGTACAGATTTTTTGTAAGTATAGATATCACACCTTGAGAAATATTTAAAATTGGCTTATGATTATATTTGGGGTGGTTTACTAGTAAATTGAAAATACAAAATTTTCATAATACGTATAATATAAGCTTATGATATAATTTATATTTGCTACTGACCTATATTTCGAGCAATATACAGTTTTTTTCCGCGCACAGACACTTCGATGTCAACTGAGCCGCTGCATGTTGAGACCACTACCCACAATCCAGACCCACTGTTGCTCGATGTCTGAAAATTAACAAAATTAGTATAATGATTTTAAGTTTACACCACCCTGTTAAAAAAATATCGCGAGTACTTTAAGCTTATATTGTTGGTGCTTTTAACCGAAATGTTTTCTACCCAAGGAGTTGTTAAAGTTAATCAAAAAAATATAAGAAATCGCCGACCCGTAAATCGCTACGTCGTCATGGCTAATTGCCGGTAGCTCTTAAACTGCTAACATAATTTTCATAAAGCTTAACTAAAAACCATAGCCATTAACAAGGCTTTCGAATAAAAATCGCATTCAAATTTATTCATTCATCCTGGACTTACAATGCCACAGACAGGCACACCGATTAACATGTCAAAATTATAATACTCCTCTTTTTGCGTAGGTGGTTAAAAATACGTGGTCGAATGTATATATATATATATATATATATATATATATATATATATATATATATATATATATATATATATATATATATATATATATATATATATATATATATATATATATAAAGCCTCATTTAGTTTTTTTTAATAACCTTGAAATTTGATATGACAAATCTAAAAATAATAACTTATGTATTGTATGTTGTCTTAACACTAGGTTTCCAAATTCCTTCTGAATATCTGCCATTTGCGGGATCCAGTAAAGCTAAATGAGTGAGATTTGAAAATCGTATTTGTATCTAATATTGGTATAGAGCTTTTTGAGAATAATGTAATGTCCAATTTTATTTGTCATCTCTAAATATTACACCACTTGAAATGGTATTATAAAAGCTTAGGGATTTCCAACGTAGAATGTACTACTGCGTTATATATAATAATTTATATGTAAATTAGTTTGTTATGCTTTCAAGCCAAAAATACACAACCGATTATCATAAACTTTTTGTAACTACTCATTTTCTTAGAGATATTAAAAAATTAAAGGATACTTTATATTAAAAAATATGTAATATATCTCAACTAGCTTTTGTTTGCGGCTCCGCTCGCATGATCAAATAGAAATAACTAATTACATGTAGCGGTACGGTAAGTGACCTATTTCACAGAAACATATTTTTGTCAATCCAAGTCAGTAGGTTTTTAGATTAAAGTTCTTTATAATAATTAATACAGATAATAGATATCAAATATATGCGCTATGCGCTGAGGCTCGAGAGTTGTACAGCGTACCACGTTCGACGTGATGATGACTCTGCTCTTTTATTTTATAACTGTGATATCTTTTAAAACATCCATCTTTTTGTCATGGCTAAAAACGCACAACGTATCTAACTCATTTAATTGTGTAAGAAAAAATACTGCTTTGCATAGAATAGTGCGGAAAATAACTCTTTATTTTTTATTTGTAAAACGTAAAAATGGTCACTTTGGGTTTTCTTTAGGAGATGGATATATACTCTCTCAGACTTTTTTTTAGAGTTTTAAAGATCAACAATTCTGCCATACATGAATTTGCATAACTTTAACGGTTCACTCAACGCACGCACGGAATTTTTCTGGATTTATCATCATATTATATAGCCTATAGCATTCCTCGATAAATGAAATATCTATTGCAAAAATAATTCAAATGGAACCATTAATTTCTCAGATTAGATTATTAGCGCTATTAACCAAACAAAGAAACAAACTCTTTAGCTTTATAAATAAAGATTTAGTCACGACGATCACGCCAAGTCACACACTCACCTTCAAATAATAAACGCTTTTCCCCTTGATCTCGGCTTTGTAAGGCACATTTTCGCGGAGCCTCTTAGCAGTAGATGTTCTTGGCCGAACACTGCCAGTAGCGAGAAGAGAACCGGACCTTCTGTCTCGTGCGACACCGAAAACACTTACCAAATATGTCTGTAAAGAAAATAGAACATTAATATTTTATTTCTGTTTCGCCACTTAACACGAAATACTTCAAATTGCGGAAAGCCGTGAAAGGAAATATCCTAATAAGAACGAAGTGTACTAACACTAAAAATCTGAAGATTTTTTTAATTATTCCTATTGTTTTTGATCTACGCTGTATCTTGCATATAGCAAAGTAGGCAGAAGGAACTTTGGTTCCTTCCGAAATACTTCCAATATTTCGCCCAATTTTGAAGGATTTGAGTGGTGGAACTCGATACATTGTTTTTATTATAGTGAGGAAATGTTATTAGTCCAAATAGAAGAAGAAGAAGAACGAAGTGTACTAACATTAAAAATCTAAAGATTATTTAAATTATTCGGTGGTGTATTTCCTATTGTTTTTGGTCTACACTGCACCTTGCATATAACAAAGTAGGCAGAAGGAACTTTGGTTCCTTCCGAAATACTTTCAATATTTCGCCCAATTTTGATGAAGCTGAGTGATAGAACTCGATACATTGTTTTTATCACAGTGAGGAAATGTTATTACTGCAAATAGGAAAGAATCCATTCCGGTGGCGTTTATAGTTTCACCTGATACTGTGTTGCTGCACTACGGCTGCCCAATTTCTATTTACTTTTTTTTCAGCTTCACGCTATATCCCGGACATGGTATGGTAGCTAGAAGGTACCTAGTCTTAACACATTCCGTTTAGTGTGGAGTTACCAGCTTATAATCGCAAACTCGTGTGGCTGCACCATGATAGCCCTGATAGCTATATTAAATTTACGCTTTACCATGCATATCTCAGGATAGGCAGAAAGACAACAAAGAGTCTAGTGCAAAGACACTTCGTTCTCCGTCTAATTTAAAGCAAAGAAACAAACCGTGCTTGGATCCAAATTTTCAATTAAATGGTGCGTCCTGTCCCCAACGCACGCAATTATTGGGTCCTCATTCGTAAGTTTCGTGCTACGTCCTGTTTTACACAATGGAACTACAATGAAAAATATTTTTTTTATATATTTTATTTTATATAGAAACTTTAAAGAAGGCAGTATAAGTATAATACGGCCGGTGTAAGTATTAATTAAAGTTTTTATATTGTAAAGATCAACTTTTGAGTTTCTAGTAGAACTGTTTTTAAGCCTGTGGTAGCTTTATGCTCATTTACGATAGTCCATTTGCATACTAGTTTTCTTAAATTTAAATCAGAATAATAATTTTAAATCAATTAACAACTTGGCACTGGATATAGTTAGTGGATACTACGGATATAGTTAGTGGATACTACTCGACTACCACTCGAGGAAAATAAGTATATATATTATTTCATTTTATCGTACAGCAGGTAAGGAAAACCGCGGCGTTCACTTCCCTCACTCATCATGCAATGCCTTAATTCGTTTGAAATTGTCTTCATGAGAACGGACTGTCTTAACAATAGAGTCCAAAGTTTATTTTGCCTACCCTGCTATGTGCGGGATACAGCGGGAAGCTAAAATAAAATTGTAGTGAAATGAAAAAATGTAATTACCAAACTTTTTTCTTCTATAAACACTCTTAAAATTTTCCTCATAAATATTAAAACTATCATTATCCAATTCATTGGCGTCTGTTATCCTTGTTTCATTATCCTTTATCCTATCGGTTTCATTCGATTGATCTTCATACGAATTGAACTTCTTTTCCAAACGCCGTATCTTGATATCGTACTGCGCTGCGCATAGAGATGTGTAGTTCTTTCTATGGGAGGCGACTACACAATATGTAGTCGCTTGTGGATCTATTGGGCTGAAATGTTTAAAATAAAAAGTAAAAAACATACTTTTGATGAATCGCCTACAGAAATTTGCGGAAAGTAAGGAACGAAAGTGTTTTTATGGAAACGGAGCTTCTTGAAATGAAAAAAAAATGGTTTCTATTTTTCTTATAGATATAAATAATTTGTAGTGTACTATGGTAATAATAATGGATTTGCCTTATGATAAATAGAAACAATTTTTATAACTTCTACTTAAAAATTATTTCCCGTATTTTCTTTTGAACGCGACATTTCATCGTATTTTTATTTTCTTTTGAACGCGACATTTCATCGTATTTCATTTATAATTTTTGGCTCTTTACGTGATTTTTACTAATCTTTTGTCGTCGATAACACCTAGGCTAGTAATATAGGGTTAAATTAGTAATAGATGTATCTGTTCAATGCTTTTGAACGTACATAAGTATGTCTTAGTGGTCACAGCACTTGTCGATATCAATATCGAATACGAATGTATTTATTTTTTTTTTTTTTAAGTGAGGATTTTAAGCATAACATTAAAGTTCAATAATATCTCTATTTAGTTTTATAAGTAGGGGAAAAAAGAAAAAACGTCCATAGAAACTAATTAAACTTTTCTATAAAGTAGTATTGAATTAAAGGCGACAAAAATAAGTAGTCTCCGGTATTTACAATATAATTATATAGCTATTAAGGAAGACTTCAATGTTTTTACACGATTGTAAAACTCAAAGTTAGATTACGGTATGTCTTATTAGATATAAGTAAAGAGTTTCGAAAAATTCTATTCAATTACATTAAAGGCAATGTTGCTTTTACATTTATAGAATCTTACTACTGTGTACAAAAAACTGGTTCAAGATGAGTTATTCCGCACATTTTAGAATACAGATATAACAGTATGTATATATATATATATATATATATATATATATATATATATATATATATATATATATATATATATATATATATATATATATATATATATATATATATATATATATATATATATATATATATAT
>DWMZ01003953.1:0-12184 GCA_018249855.1 Eueides tales michaeli | reverse complement strand
AAATATTAAATGTTTTATTTCCTCGACAGGGGATCGAACCCAGAACCTTTACAGTCACACTTTTGTGCCGCTGCGCCGCGACAGGCCTCAAACTTACATATATAATCATTTTAGTGTTATAGCGTATGTTTTTGTAGTAAACTTCATACATCATGAGTCATTCGCTAGCACCTTAATTTATCCGTTAAACAACAACGGAAACGTCGGTGGGTGCCGACCGAAAAAAAAGAAAAAAAGACCGAATAGCACTTAACCGGACAGTTTCGAGACAGACAAGGAGTGGCAAGTAACAATTACATCTTTTATTTTTCCTTAGTCCGTTTAATTTCCTTAAATTAAATCCATATTAAAATTTGTTAATCAAAATTTACCCTCACATATTTTGTATTGAAAAATAGAATAAAAAAGGCTTTCGTTGCGCAGGAAAACCGACGTGCGATTACGAACGCGACAAATTTGGTTTCGGTCCTCCCTCGAGTAAAAATCTGCTAAATACTTATAAAAAAATCTGTAACTGATCTCTGACTCTGTACATGGAAAATATATTTTAAAAAATCTTAATAACGTAATAGGAACCAAAACAGTGAATTTTAATTGTTTTTATCTGTTTGTCTGTTTGTCTATTTATCTCATGTACATTTGTTCGTCTGTCTGCGGTAGTCTTAGATACGGCTAATTAGATTTAAAAGCAGTTTTCACAATTATATTTTGGCCTTCTTCAGCATTTATATATTTATTTAATGCTTTAGTACACCAACATTATTATATAAGTTACAATAATAAAAAAGAAATAAAAACAATTTTAGTGTATGAGCGGCCTTATCATCACAGGTGATCATCTGTGATGATAAGGCCGCTCTTCCAGGCAACTCACACAACGAAAATGGCATGGCAACGAAAATGGTGTATAGGATATGTACATGTCTTATATTTAAAATAAGGCAAAAAATATTATGAAAAAATACTTAAACTGTACATACTATATACCACATAAAAGTTACTTAATAATGGTAATATTAGGAATAATGGGAATTTTGTGTTTTATTTAAATCGGTTGACGAATAAAAAAGTTGCGTCAAATTAAATTATTTAGTCCGACAAATTTACTACAATATTTTTAATATTGTTAAAGTGTTATTCCACATTTATAATAGAAAAATACTAAGTTATAAATCAATGCATTTTGGAAGCCATCCAAAATGTCGCGGGTACAATATTATATAAAATTAGCACATATTTGTGCTACATTTTTTTCTATTTATTTAGTTTAAAAGATTGACTAAAAGTGATAGTTTTATTAAAACAAGAAAGTATTTATTTGAGACGAGCGGGCGAAGCCGCGGGAAGGTCGGTAGGTATTTAATATTTACATTTCTTAGCTCTGGGAACGAGACAAAGCGTATATTTAGTAAAATGTACATTTTGGGAAGTCCGAAGCTAAGAAGTCCATGGTCATATTAGACTCAGAGTTTACCCGTAACATTATTTGTTGACTATATAATATACGCTAAGCCTACGCAACTAGTTCGGTAAAAAGTGTTTCATTTAAAAAATATTATTATAATCTGCACATCTATAAATATAATTTAGTTATTTACTAATTAGTAATTAGTTATTTACTTCTATTTTAAATTTTTTACCCGTATGTCTTTCTGCTTGTCCGGGCTAATCCCCGCGACTGCCAAACTGATTTGTAAATCTGCCTCTGGCCGGTAGAGCATGTCCATGGAGTATGATACAGGCTCTTTTGAAATGAAAGTCCCGAAAATTGAAATTTAAGCGCGAAAGTGCGTTCGCTGCGTGTCTTTATACGATCGGAGATAGATATGTAAAATAACACATTTTATTATTAAATAGGAATAATTTATAATTACTAAATATTAAGAATATTCTTAAATATACTATTTATTTAGAGAATAATTCACTGAAGTTATTTAATTTCCAGTGGAAGTTTATTTTTCGTGTATTCACAGGTTAATTTGCATATATCTGTCTTATAAAAGTAGAAGTGGATTTTTGCTTAAATATTCAAATATAAGAGATCTAAGAGTTAATAAAGAAATAGTATCTTTGATTTTCGCGATCGTTACACATTTTAAATAAAACAATTTTAGCCGAATTAATCGCGTATATTGATTGATTAACATATTTGGAAACCCAACGTTTCGAACACTGTCGTGGTGATATACTCCCTAGGGAGAATAGATATATACCTAGAATCATCCGCGAGACTATTGAAATACAAAAACATCCTAATTTCAATAGAGATGATGGTTGGAAACTTTCTACCGCCTGGGACCCACTCTTAAAAAATTTAAAGTCTTAAACACACCATATCAGAGGATCAGATACAGTAAGCTCATTCTGCAAGAATCCAGGGCAGTACACGAGGCAATTAAGAAATCGTTGGTGGTAGTATGATATAATAATAATGTCAACTGACAGACGAATGCCACCTCAGTCTACCCGTGACCACGGACTACTGTAAAGTGTTCGAAACGTCGGGTTTCCAAAACTGTTAATCAATCAATACACGCGATTAATCCGATTAAAATTGTTTTATTTAAAAAGGTAATAAAGAAAAATTTTGGTAACATTAACAATATAACAATTATTATACGCTGGGGATTTTAGACAAATGTTACCTGTTGTCCCTAAAAGTAGGTACACGATAGGATAATATTGGCCTGTATGTAACATTCTATATTTTGGAGGTATATTAAAAAGATATATTTAAAAAGAAACGCACATCACCAGATGCAAATCTTAGCAGAATTTCCGAAATCAGGTAACTATTATCGGAAAGGAGAAGACCCAGAAGTAAATGAAATTTATAGTATAGAGCTAATGGCCAAAAAATAATGGCCTTTGTCAATTTGTCGCGGATACTAACGTTATAGACAACAATAGATAATATTAACTAAGCAAATCGCTGATATATCACAAGAAATTATAGAAAAAATTTATTGTTTATGAAGAAGCACAAATTTGCAATAAATTAGCTCAAAAAAACTTTAAGAATATCTCATAACAAAAAATGAAATTCGGCCTGTAAAAGATTTAATTATTTTAATACACCCACTTTTTACTTATATAGTTTGTTTTATAATAGGGGCTTTTTTCTGTTTTTCTTAAAAAAATCTTAAAATCATCATAAATGTTATTACACAATGAAAACCTAATTTTATTTTCTTTTTCTTATTTTTATAGTATATTTGGTTCGATGATTTACCTAAAATAAATTTGTGTACATTTTAAGCGCAATGTACCTTTATTTTGACAAATAAACTCTTGTAATCTTGAAAAAACCTCCATAGTCAAGTCCTTACATTTTAACTTAAAAATGAGTATACTCATAGAATTTCTAATGCGAACAAAGTCGCGGGTATACTAGTACATAACTGTAATAAAAATGATAAAATTTAAGTTTCATTTATTTGTGTTTACATAGAACTTTCCCTTAGCAGTGCCAGCATTATGGAACCCAACGACTGTACTTTCATTGATATCGCATACACCATCTGCAAATTCTTCATAAGAATTACAATATCGTCCCAAATACAAACCACTATTATGTACAGATTTCATCCAATAGCGTACACAGGCTTTATGATAGCATTTTGCAGTATCTTCGATATTTTCTGTAATTAAAATAATTGTTCATTATTATTTGCTCTAATTACCCTAATTATAAATCATTGACGTAAGTCAAATTGTTACAGACGTAATTCTCATTTCCGTTTGGTGATTGGACAATCGTAGCTGACCATTTGAGGGAACATTAAATATTAATAATCAATAGTTGATTCTTTAGAGGCATTTCCTCCAAATTTAATAAGGACATAAAGCAATCGTATCATGAGTTTTCAAAATATTTCAGATTTTCAGCATAGTTCGTTGTACATTTTTTTTATTTCTTTAATAGACTGAGAAAAGTTATTTTTTTTTTTTAATTAATCAATGGATAAAGTTAGTTATATAAATAAAAAAATATATAAGAAAGAGTTTAATGTTATGTTATTTATCCCATTTTTTTTTTCAATAGATAATTCATTTAAATAGGTTAAATTAAGTTGTTACGGTGCCTCCAAAACCTTCAAATGCCTCCAAAAACCAAAAACAAAATATAATAAAATAAATGTACGTTCCCTTAAAGTGTTTAGTCGTACCTGAATCGCAATTTGGCTGTATTTTTCCTCTGTAATTGAAAAAGAAGTCGATATCTCCCAATACTTGCGTAGTACCCAAATGTCCAGCATTGCAGTGGTAAATTTCTACGTACTCCGCTAGACCAGACCTAAGTTGGTCTTCAATAGGACTCATCGAAAAACATGGCCCAGCTGGATCCAAGCCTGTTATCCTCCATATACAATCCTTTGTGATATTCCTATAAATCTCAGCCGCATACCCTACAATATGACTTCCTAAGCTATGACCTACACAATGAATGCTTTCTGCTGGAAATTTTAATTTGACTAAAAATGTTCCCACTGATGATCCAATGTAATAAGAATATAGTACAGATCTTATGTAGCTATCGATTTTTGCTTGATTCTCATATGTATAGGCTGAATGATCAATTATAATAAGATACACGTTAAGTAAATCTTTAAATGTTTGTCTGATCGATTCCTCGATGTCTCGATTTATATGGCATTTATAGCCGGGTACGAAAACGATTAATCGTCGATTATTATCGAATTGTATCGAGTTTCGTATTTGGTCTGCTGCACTATCTATTGGGCTACTAACATTGATGTTATTAACAAAATCGTAGAAATATACGGCTGTTTCGTTCACATTTAGCTTTAGATTTTTGTTGTGGTCACCTGGTATAAATAAACTGGCAATAGTGAATAATTTATTAGTTCTACATTTACGAAAGAAAAATATTTATTTAGAAAACGCTTAAAAATTGCCTGCGCTTCTTTGAAACCGTCTAAGTGGCGCGGGTTCAGATCCCGCCACGCTTCAAATCTTAAGCGTTTTTTAAATTAAAAAAAATGACTAGAGTGCTAGTTCATTTTGGAGATAGAAACCTTAAAGCCAGTCATCATTGACACATATTTTATATATTAGCAGCTAATTACGTATAAGTGTCATATCGTATCTGGCGTTTACAATTTCAGGTGGAAAAAGAAATGTTTAAATAAACTAAGCTAGAAAGACAAGTCTAATCTAGGCCGATCAGCTATAAATTCTCACATAAGTGAAAGCGTTACAAAGCTATAATGCTACTAGAAATAATCATATATATTTATATTTGCATCGATATAAGCATTCATATATGTACACTAGATTTTTACTTGCTGCTTCCCTCGTCTGTTTAAATGTAAATACTAAGAGTTGTGAATAATACATGACAAATTCTAAGCGTCCGGTCCAATAAATCTGACCGCAGGTTTAATTTGTTACGTACAAACAATTGAAATGATGGTATATTACTTCATTTCTTTCCTAGTAGTTCCTGAGATTAGTTCTTTTAACCATATAAACTTTTTAACTCTATAATATGACTGTAGGGGGCGTAGGAATAAGGGGAGTAAGATAGTCCATGCCCACTCCAAAATAGACTAGTGACTACTGCAAAATTTTATACTTATAAATAAAAAAAAAACCTCAATAATTAAACACCCACCAGAGAATATCTCTCGTTATGCTCATAATTTCCATAGATTATAGAAAAAATACTAAATAAAATATTTACTGCAGATAGACAGAAAGACTCAAATGCTTTGAACATTTCCCCCCCTTTTTAATTCATAATAATAATACAATTGTTAGTAAAAATTTACAATATACAAGTATTAAATTGTTAATAGTAGCATATAATTGCTTACATTTCATATTCCTGGAATACAACAAACGGAATCGGTCATCAATCAGGTCGGTTTCAATAACAACAATCGAACTAAATAACAATAGAAAATAAACAAAAACACAGTCATTTCTTATAAATGACATGACCGAACGAATGTTTATACATAATAAAAAATATAAATCTGTTGTTTGACATTTTTTAATTATCATTTAGTGTTACAGCAATTAGTTTGAGTATTCTTCACATAAAATGGAGTGATCATTTTTTTTTCATGATTCTATTTCTTATGTATTTTTGTACAATAAAATATTTCATTAATATTTTTTTAAAAAAAATATCAGTTTTGACTGTATATATGATTCAGAATATTATCAGAACGACATTCAGGTTGACAAAGCTTGCGCCTATTATTGGGTAAGTGAGAAACTTTTAATTATCTTGAATACAACACTTGGTCACTTTTTAATCTTCTATCAGTACTGCCATCATCTTATAACAATTTAATGAATTTATTTGAACAATTTCTAACGGTTAACCCTATATTTCATAATGTGGATCTGTAAAGATTGAACCATACTCAAGAATCGGTCTAACAAAGAAATTGTACATTTGTACAATCACAATACTTGTTTTTTAAGTCTCTTAAAATATTAAAAATAAAGCTATCGTTCAATAGAACCAATGAATATAAGTTAAAAGTAATAATGATCACTTATTAAGCTTGTAGCTTAGCCTAGCCCGCAAAAGTAAGTTATTAGATATTGATGAAATCTTTTTACTACTTTTCATAGCGTCTTGTAGAATAATGAATGAATATTTAATTATATTGATGACATTATTTATGTATAATAAAAATAGAGGACCAAAATGAGATCCCTAGGGTACACCTTATGTTATATGAACCAAAGACGAGCAATGACCCTTGACTGTAACAGCTTTACTACAATTATGTAGGACCGAATATAGCCACCTAAATAGATCACCATGATACAGACTTTCTTAACTTTGTTTATGAGGATCATATGAGAAATTTTATCAAAGGCTTTAGAGAAATCGGTATACAATGCGTCTGAGAACACTAAATCATAGATGAAGCACTCGTTGAGCTAATTCACAAAGATTAGACTCAGTTGATTTATGATTAACAAGCCCGTGCTGTTGTTCTTTTATGACAGTATGCAATAAGGGAAAAATAGAAACATATATAATCTTTTCAGTGAATAATAAATTTGCTATGACACACAACTTTTAGATTAATTTGTTATTCTATATACTTCTGTATACTATGTCACCGGATCAAATAAATGGCAGGACTCCTGTTAAAAGTTATTTGATAAATAAAAAATAAATAGGGTAAGCTAAAGTGTTATAACTTACTAAAATTTTATATATGTATGAAGAATTCCTTTTATTCAGTTTTATTGTGCTGAATCTAAGTTCTTATTTATATATTTTTTTTATTTATTTATTTACATTTTCACCAATAGGCAATATTTTTTTTGTTAGTTATTTAATTACTTGATATATTTTTTTCTATATTTCATTCTCATTTAATTGTTCCAACGTTTTGGTACAGGCGACAGATTTATTAAATTGTTGTTTATATATGATTAATACTAAAATATATATAAAGTTATTGTAAATTTATTTATATTAGATTTATTTAAGGTAATAAATATTTTAAAAACAAATATATTTAATTTATCTATTATTGCTTCTACACTATTCGATTATCGATCTAATAAATGCATATAAAATGAAAGCTTTTGGCGTATCGTGTATATTATTGATTGAATTCGACGCCGATTTAAGACATAACCGCAATATCAATTGATAAAACCCATTTATTTCAATTTCAAATTGGCCAAGTGAAGATATAATATATGAAAATAAAGTTTGGCAGTCAATGTGAAGAAAGAAGTAACGTCTTTATATTGCGAACTTTTGATAACATTGTTACTTAGGTCGTGATTAATCTTTTTTAAGTAGTGTTATTTTTTACAATATTTTATTTAATTTGCCGAGTTAGTGAGGTGTATGGTTGACCTGAAATTTGGATTGCCACTCCAGTTCCAAAAATAATAAAAAATATATTTAAAAAATGTTGTTAATCCAAAACAGCCACCGTAACTAAATTGTGGATTACAATTTTTTGCACAAACTATCTAAAATAGGTATTGAATGAAAGGGATTGTTTTGTAAAATACATCGCTATAAGAGAACTGAATCTAAAAAAAAGCTTATTTTAATAAAAATTATATTCAATTTCAACTCAAATATATTTCTGTAAAAATATATTTTATTTCATTACTAGCGATCGAATCGAATTTAATATTAAACTATTTTATTTACTAGTATCAATTACTTTCGTATTCTAAAAACACTATCACTTTTAAGACAATAACTGCATTGAAAACAAAAATTTCAAATAAATATATAACAATGTTGTAGCAATTTTGTTGAACTTAATATTTTAATATTGCCGCTACTTTTTTATATTTATGTACAAAATGTTGAGGTTGGCAAAATATATTACTGAAAACTGCATTTAAATTTGTGTAGCTGTTTCTGAGATAAGCACCTACAAACGCAGACAATGAAATAACAATTTGAGAAATTACTATTTTGGGCCTTATTAGAACAATAAATATACCCTAAAAGATTTTTTTAATATATCTTCCATGTACAGATAGTGATCAGTTACAGATTTATTATAAGTATAGATTTCTTTCATTTTTACCAATTTAATTGAATGAATAAAATGACATACATCTTAAACTTGTAGAATTTATTAAGCATATACCTACAGTTTATAATAAAAGTGGAAGTATCAAATCAGAGTTAATAATTACCTTATATGACGTCATTTGACGTCATTCATTATCATTTTTTAAAAAATGGAGCTATAAGGAAATATAAATTGAACATTGTGAACATAGTAACTGTTTGCAATGATAACTAATTTGTCAATAAAGAATATGAGCTAAATATTAAATATACAATTTTAAATATTTGTTATTAAATTATTATGTAATTAATTTTTCGTATTTAAATTAAATAATTTAATATTGATTAAACTAAAGTTACAACCTCTATTAATATCGCTGGGACATATAGTATCTATTTTTTTTCGAATATTGATATCCCATCAAAAACATTTCATGTACAATGTTGCCAAGACGACCACATAAGGGTTGCCCTGCGAAAAAGATATCAGATCTCATGTAGAGCCAAGCTTCTGAATCTACACGGCCTAACTCGACTGACCCAAACTTCACAAATTCTATATATCAGTAAAAATGTCTGCCCTCGCAGTTTCGCTACCGTTGTGTAGGTAATATGAATATTTGGTTTCTGAAGTAAGTATCGAAACAGCCAAGCCATGCATTTTTACTGATATGTAGAATTTGTGAAGCTTGGGTCGGTAGAGTTCGGGCCGTGTAGATTCAGAAGCTTGGCTCTACATGAGATCTGATATCTTTTTCGCAGGGCAACCCTTATGTGGTCGTCTTGGCAACATTTTACATGAAATGTGTTTGGTGGGATTTCAGTTCTCTTTGTAAGTTGCTAGGCAGTCTTTTTAGTGTCTATTGTATTAATTAAAAGTACTCACAGTAGATTTGCCCACCTCGTCGTCAAGCTTTCTCGCACTTCAGGAAGTACCCTAACATTTTGACCTCTACTCCCCCCATTTTAGCGGATGGGGGGCGAAAGTTATAAGTTTATGAATTTTGTTGTTGGTTGTATACTAAATTTAGATTACATACCAAATTTCAGCTTTCTAGCACTTCAGGAAGTAGCCAAACATTTTGATGATAATCAGTGTGTCAGTGAGTGTGTCAGTGACAAAATCGATGTGTTTTAGAAATCAATAAAATCTAAAGTATTTGAGCTATTCGCTTGAGACTTTGTATGTTTAATTAGTCTATTATTGACATTATATCTTGAGAATTTGAATTATCTGGTACATCGAGCACCAACTCTATGAGGGTTCAAAAAACCGTGCCCCCAGATTTAGTGTAAGGATAAAAGTAATGTGATCTGTAGTAACGGGTACTAACATTGTCCAGCCAAACAGTACAATTTATCAAAAGTTTCCACACCTCACCATATAATAAACGACGTTTATTTGTTATTTAAAAATTAAGCCTATCGTCACAAGTGGTTTTACAATACATTTGTTTTAAATAACTCATAAAATATAAAAAAAATGTCATAAAAATAAAATTTATTTTTTGTCATAGTGCCTACATTAATTTAATAGCAATATTTCTTGAAATAGCTTACAATTTTTTTCTGTAAGGAATTGCTAATGGAACTGTTAAAAATATTATTTAAGAGTAGCCAGTCCCGATCAATGTGAATACACTTGTGGGAAGTTTATAGTGGGCGTCGTACGGCTGAAACGAATGAACATATATATCTACGTTTTATAAAGATTGCTCACGGGAGGTCGCTTGTGACATTAAATTACCATATATGACTGTGTTAATAAATGCATTGTCACATATTCATTCGTCACCTAAAATATTAATAATAATAATATATATTCTATATTTTTTGCTCGTTAGACTACAAGCGCGACAGGTTGTGGGTTTGATCACCACTCAAGGAAATTAAATATTTTATGTTTTCATTTCTTTGATCTAGAAACAAAGCAAAGCGCGGAGTTGAGTTCCGTTACTCAACACAGAATGCCTCAAATTCTGCGGAAAGTGGAAAATGCAACGGAGACACTAAGTTCCCAATTTCCGTCTACCCTGCCATGTGCGGGGTACAACGTGAAGTTGAGATAAAGCTAGTATGGTCTAAGATCCCACTGCATAAAACTGCAAGTATACACACTATGTAGCCGTATCGTATAATGAAATGAAAAGACAATGATTGCCACCCTTTAGTCTGCCACAACACTTGGGTTACCAGGTTTAAATACATCCCTCATGTGTTTTTCAAATAAATTATTCCTTCTCAGCCACTAAAGCATTTGGTTGCCTATAAAATAACTGCCGTAAGAGAGGTTGCCACCTTTTGAATGATTTTACTTTTTTAATTTGCATTTGAATTTATATTAGAATAGAGAACCAAATGCGTGCCTTGTGTAGTGTTTTAAAGTAAATTCATGTAATACAGTAAAAGTCAATCGTAATTTTAACTCTCTATCTTCCCAGATAATAATGATTTTTTGCTGAAATTATGTTAAATACGTACAGAAAACTATGTAAAGATGATCGTGCTTTGTTTTTGTTGTCATTTTTCTGTTCTCTAAATACTAACAGGCTTTCTGATTTTTTTAAAACTACTAAATTATTTAATTAAATCAAAAGTTACAAAATGTCATGTTACGAAATTCGTTACACTATTTACAGGATTAAAAAGCTTTTTGCTAATTTTTGCACACACCTGATTTTTTTAAAACTACTAAATTATTTAATTAAATCAAAAGTTACAAAATGTCATGTTACGAAATTCGTTACACTATTTACAGGATTAAAAAGCTTTTTGCTAATTTTTGCACACACCTCTTGGAAACCGTCCAAGCGCTCTGACCAACTAAGCCATTCGTTCTCACCAAGCTCCGTCGAAATTTTTAAACGCTTGTTATAACTTATTTATACAACATAAAGCATCTCTGTAGGGAGATTTTTACAAATTTTCTCTACCCAAGGACAAGTCATTAGAATTATCGCTTGGCAAGAGAGAATGCTATTTATTAAATATTTTTACTATTTTTAAAGGGTTATTCCACACTTAGGAAAAAATGAAGCAGGATTTGAATAATATAATAGGCTCGATGTGATGTGCAAAGACTTCTTTGAATCTTCTGAATCTAAGGGTTTTTTCATTTCGTCATACAATGAATAAACAATTATAACCCGTTAATTCTCAATATGATATCAGCACAAGGTTTTCGAAAGATGTGTGTGTGTGTTAGGCGCACGGGGGCGGAATTCGCCCACCGGCAACTTAGTGTTGCCCTTACCATTGGTATTGTCTCTTTCTGAATATAGTTAACTTAATATTACAATATGAACAATACAGGTTTGGTCCTACTTGGGGGAATGACTGATTTAGTTTTTTCGCCACAATAACGAAACAATGTGCGATATTGAGTTCCGCCATTGAACACGCAATGTCTCATTAAGACTAGGTACTTTCCGCCTACCGCCTATCGCCGACCTACCATCGTCAACAGAAGAATCACTACATGTTCAAATTACATCGAATTAACTTTATAGATTACTAGCTGTTACCCGCGACTTCGTCCGCGTTCACTATTTTGGTCATAGTGACTTACACATAAAAGATAGATATATGCTGTCGCGGACTTTTATTTAGAACTATTTAAGATAAATAATCCTACAG
>DWMZ01003952.1:0-12184 GCA_018249855.1 Eueides tales michaeli | reverse complement strand
GTGGTTCGTGTTGGACGAGAACGCAGGCCTGCTGTCGTATTATACGGTACGTGACGTCGATTTTATATTATCATTTCAAAATAGCTTGTTGTTTTAAATGTGTTAAAAGATTTATCTAATTATTTATTTATTTGTGAATGGCAAATAGTTGACTTTTTCTTATATCTAAATATTGCTGAGGTCATTTGTATATTTTGTTTACATTGGCAATTTGTAACATAGGTTTAAATGGAACAAAATAGGATTAAAAGTTTAATTGGCTCTCGTTACAAATAAAATTCAACATACAAACAAACTTCTGAACATAAAAAGTATTATTGTTATTGACATTTATCTAATTAAAATTGCTAAAGTGTGTAAATTATATGTTATTGTCTAAATAAACTAAATGTGGTTAACTTGATATAAAAAACGATACAACATATTGGTATATATTATTTATAAATCTTTATATATATAAAATAGATACTATTAAATAAATATTTCATTCACAATTATTATATTGGATGTAGTCTTCATAATTTATGTTTAAGGCTACTATAGTTCTGTTTGAAAAATTTGTAAAACATATAATATACAAAAACAACATTTGGAAAGTACAGATATGCTATACTTAATGGGGCAGGACAACTTGGTAAAAACACTTGTGCACTATATATTAACATTATAGTAAATTGTACCTGAAAACAAAACAAGAACAAGATTAAATTTATCATACAAAGCTAATGAATCTAAATAACTTTCAATTGTTATGATTATTTTAAGGAATTTATGAGATTTTTATAAATGTTTCCAAATGACTGTAAATCATATTAATTGGATAGATATGTATGTATATGTATGTGTATGTACTATTCCATTTCTCTTGTATATTACTTTGCATGCTGGAATTACTCAATTTTTTACTAATTTTAATTTATTTTTTGTTCTAATGATATTATCATTTTTAAAAATGATCATGAAGACAGTGATCAGTTACAAATTTATAATAAGTATAGATAATAAGACTTTTATTATGAGAACTATCATATAGTTTTCTTATCTACAATCAAATGTATTTTTGTTTTAATACTTTTTTATTCATATATATTTTGTGTTTTGTAAGCCAGGGATAAATAATAATAGAAATATAAATAAAATATTGTTTCTTATATTAAAATTTGCAAAATATGATCATTTATTTAATATTAAATGAAGGCTATTGTGGTGTGGTGTAAATATGATGACTGTAAGTTTAATCTCTGTTTATGGAATTAAATTATTATCATTCGGCTCACACACTAAAAGTGAGCAAGCTTCGACAACTAACAATCAAATTCAGATAGAAAAAGGACTAGAGCATCTTAACCTTGCATTTCCTCTACCAACGCCACAGTACAGAATATGTTCTTGTGTATATATCTAATTATATTTCATTTTGAATTGACATATTTTAATGAAATAATATCACATACCATTTGCATAATGGTCAACCATTTTTTATACTTAGCAAGTATGGCCTTCGTTGTGGGGCTTCCTTCGGCAGATAACAAATAGTAACTATACATTATCACATGAACTGCATTGTTTAACATCGGAGAGAATGATGTTATGCCTCCTGAAAATAAGTTATATTATGATTTACTTTAGTTTTTGCTTTAAGATAACAGAATCCACACTCCTTTTTTAATTAAATGAGGAGAAATACCTTAGTATTTCCTCACATTCTTCTTATCCTGTTTTAGATTTTTACTATAACATGTGTGTAGCTAAGTAGATGAAGAAAACCTAGGGCTAGTTCACCTCCATCTATTTCCCAATGCTCCACAACAGTTTTTATGTATTAAAACCTATTGTGTTCTAAATTTCATATTAATAATTTTAAACCATGCTGCTTTTATGCTTGAAGCCATGGCTGTAAATCAAATGATTATAGAATATCTCCTAATAAAGAAAATAGCAGAGTTAAATTATTATTTTTTTATATATATGTATACACTTGTAAACTCTTAAATCGTTAGATGAAAATAAAGCTACTGTCCGTGGAGCTATTACTTCACTTCCCATTATTTATTAAGTGAAATGCCAGACCCGAAAGTTGAATCTGAACTCACTACAATCTCCATTTATTCTGACAAACTATAATTCGAATAGTATTTAATTCACACAATGCCTCAAAATTGGCAGAAAGTGGGCGACGAGACGGAGTGTCTTAAAATTACTTGGACCCCAAATTCCCTCTGCCCACCCTGAGTGAGTGAGTAACATATAAAAATATCTTTAAAAAAAAATTATATAATTATCAATCATAGAAATTACAGTAAGTTAATGTAAATATTTTCCTACCAGCATTAGTTGAAGGGCACATCATGAATGATGTAATGAAAAAAAAGGAGGCTAATATTATTACGAGATAGATGTAGGCTAAGTGTGATGTTTATCGTCTTTATTAATATTGTACGTACATACATGTTCAAGTGTTATTACACTAAAAGCAATATGATTTGGCTGTGGAAGATAATTAGGTTATATATAAAGCTTGTGTTTATATATATTCAGAGACTGTAGTGGTGTAGTCGTGAATCTTGCTGTAAATGCGGCGGGTGTGGGTTCGATTCTTACTTGGCAGAATGAATTATTGTTATTTTCTCACTCTGGTAAGATAAAATGCTACTTTTAATTCTGCCACTCAATATGCTTAATTGGATCAGATACAGTGTCTCTAAAATTCATTCACTCACTCAGCTTCACGTTGTATCCCCCATATGGCAGAGTAGCCAGAGGGAACTTGGGAACCTAATGTTAAAACAATCCTTTCCATTCGCCACTTTCCGCCTAATTCGAGGCATTGCGTGTTGAGCCAGTAACCAGAACAAAGAAATGAAAACATTTATTATTTAAATTGAAAATAATTTCTTCGTATGGGGATAGAACCCAAAACCTATTGCGTTTACGTTTACGTACTTGTGCCACTGCGCCATAACAGGCCTGGCAAACAGGGTGAAAATGGGGAACAAAATGTCTTACCGCTTGTCTATGCCTATCCTGTTATATAGGAGATACATCGTTAAGTAAAAAAATATAATAAATCTACAAGCTTAATGTAATGTATTTTTGAACCCTGCCTTACATAAATATTTTATTTCTCTGGAAATAAAACTTATGAAGTCAGATTCCTTACTGTTACGTTTTGATGTCCATACTCCAAATTTAACTATTTCTTGTAAAATAATTTCGAACGAAGCGTTTAGCACTCTGTGCTGTGATTTCTCGCTAGAGATTGACTACTTGTTCACCATTTTGGGTGTAGATAAAAAATAAGTAGGTACATAATAATAACAAGAGATTGTAGAACTCATTTAATTATACATATTGACTTAATGATTAATCTTTACAGAGAGAGAATCTTTTTATACTTAGAAACCATTGTAAATATCAAAATAAATATGAATTATGCAGAGCTGTTTCTAATATTAGAACATGGACGTTCTATATTACTGAAATCTGTTAATATATAACGGGGATTTCGGCGAGTCCTCTTTCGTGGGGAGTAAATGAACATAGAATACTTGATAAGTAATAGAAAAATGAATGATGTTCCTACCTAATATAGCCAGAAATATATATTTTTTTAGCTTCACGCTGTATCCCGCGCAAAGCAAGGGAAGCAAGGCACAGGGAACTCCGTTCCACTCCCGTTCCCCACTTTCCGCTGAATTTGAGGCATTGCGTGTTGAGTGGCGGAACTCAACGCCGTGCCTTGCCTTATTACCCCAGAACGAAGAAATGAAACATTAAACATTTTATATTTGTTATTTTTGTTGTTTCTAGGATTTCGAAAAAACCGCAACCCTTACAACACAAAGTGATCCTATAACTTTGTTGTCCGTCTAGCCGGACCATTTATCTCGGGATCGCGTGGGTAACACCAAAATTAACATTAAATATTCAGACCTAAAAGCCCTTGAAGCGCAAATTAAGCTTTTCGCAATTAAAATATACGACCGTTTATGCGTCGCTCTTGCTGCATTTGGTGAAAAATAATCAAATTCTATAAGGTCTACGGGAAGTCCTAAGACCTAGTTGTGGAATTAAGCACGAAGTGTGATCTTGCGATATAATATTTTTTTTTAGCTTCACGCTGTATCCCGCACATGGCAGGGTAGGCAGAGGGAACATGGGAACCTAGTGTTAAGACACTTCGTTCCACTTCCGTTCCCCACTTTCCGCCGAGTTTGAGGCATTGCGTGTTGAGTGGCGGAACTCAACGCCGTGCTTTGCCTTATTACCAGAGCGAAAAAATGAAACATTAAATATATAAATTGAAAATATTAAATATTTCTACTCCTCGAGTGGAAATCGAACCCACAACCTACCGGTTGCAGTCACATGCTTGTGCTACTGGGCCACGACAGGCCTCAGATAAAAAAATCTGAAATGTTAAAATTTATAAGTATTAAAAAATATGGTTACAAGCTTGTATTTGTAGGTCATTTGGTACAAAATAAGTGCTTCCGCTCCGCAAACTTACTTTTATCAACTTTATTCGCCTACAATTATAAAATTAAACAAGAAATGAGACTGTAAGTCTCCACAGATTAAGAAAATAATTATAATGGAATTTATATAAATATTGCAGATAAAAACTATTACACATTTGTATATGTAGTTAATTTCATACAAAATTAATGCGTACGCGCGCAAACTTGAGTTTGTTAAGTTTTTCTTCCCGTTGATTTAATCCTTAAACTTGTATAGAAGCCTCGGTGGGCGAGTTCGACTCGCATTTGACCGAATTTTATTAATTACTATGAATATTAACGAAATAATATATGATAAAAATGTTCAAAATTAATAGAACAATCTTAGCTAATAAATAATTGTCACGCATATATTTTATTCTGGCATAGTCGGTAATAAATACCTATTCACCGTACACACATTATTTTAAATTGGATCAAAATGTTTTTTTTTTGGAGAAAGTGTATATTATAGTTTATCCTTATTGGTTACATTGTTTTACGGGTTCTTGCATCATAATCTTGTACGTTATACGTACAAAACTCAAACAAAATGTGGATGATAAAACAATTTTTATTTGTTTGTTTTTTGCCAATTTTGCAATTAAATGGCACTGCAATGAAACTTGAGAAAGAATTGGCCAATGAAGTCACAAACTGTTGTAATCATAATCATAATTCCTGTGAGAAAAAAAAACCTGTGATTGACTTAAAAAAACAGCTCATGGACCACAAACACTCCGACTGGAATGTACAACTAAAAGGAAGAAGAATATGAAAGCAGTTTCATGGCCAAATTAGGTTTTAAAATGAATGACAATCAATACGACATAAAATGAAGAAGGTTAAAAACCTTCTTTGGCTTACGTACATGCGACAGTGAGACGGCACATAAAAGTAAGAAAAGAATTTGGATTTAACCTAAAAAATACAAATTTTGAACTCAGTACCATAATTATTGCTCTATAATATATGTATATGAAAATTCTATATAATGATTAGAAAATAAAGGTAAAAAAAACAACAACATAAAAAAATATATATTGGCCGCCATTTCTAATATTGTTTCATATACGACTGCCGTCACAAAATACCGGGAATTTATTCGCGTGCAATATGAAATAGTGTAAAGGGTTTACGATGCCGTGAAATTAACCTTTTTCAGTACTACTAACGGCATGGTAATATATTATTCTTCTATATTTATAATATTTTTATTAGCTTTAATGAATAATAAACGAAGTTAGTCATAGTTCGTTATAACGTGTCTTATGTAAACGAGGTTGTGGATTCGAACCTTCGCTTGGTTAAAAATGCCTCGGAAATTGGTGGAAAGTGGAAAACGGAAGTGACATGCACTACGTACCCTGCTACATATAGAATATGTGAAGTTAACAAATGCATAAGCTATTGGTGTATCTATGTTTGTTACATTTTGTATTGATTTAAAAGTAGGCTATAATAGCTGGTTTAATTCTTATTTGGAAGAATGTCTATTTTAAGATTATCAAGACGTCATCAAAGGCGTAAAGTGTAGGTTGATGATTGGTATAAATGGGCCGTAGCGTTTAGCGCTTTGTTAAGTCTGCCTACCTCGCCAGATAGACGGCGTTAAGCGTTCCCTATTTCTATACAAAATGTGGCATTGAGGTGTTTATTAACATTTTCAAAATAGTATTTTACACTTTAACAAGAAAAATACTTTAAAAAAAAGAAGACAAAATTGAACATAGCAAAATTGAACCCTGTTCAAAACCTGCACGTTAAATTTTTTATACATTTTCAATAGTGATCGAAAATTTATAACTTTATCACGATCTACAAGCAATTTAGGCGACCAATACCCACATAAAGGTTCGAGTCCAAAATAAACAATACTCTAACAGCGAATATTATAGTGAAATAGGCCACTATACCGAAGTATAGTGAAGATGAGACCCATTATTGTATCAAACTGGGTTGCTATGATAATATTCATTAAAATATTCCATAATGAAGAAAGCTTATTTGCATTTTATAATTACTCGCTGAAGTCGTGAAACGAATGCAGTCTATAAAAGCAGGAAACGGCTGGAAGCAATAAATTAAAAGTTTATTGGTGATAAAATGAACTGTTACGCGTTATGAAACAATTAGATTTTTTATTATAACTTGTAACAAACAAAATAATTCCTTCGTAAGATTGTCGCAATAGTTGCAAGTTCGATTCCCGCTCGGGGATGATTATATTTATCTATAGTATGTATTATATTTATCTATGATATTTATTTTTATTTTGAGGCCTGTCGTGGCGCAGCAGCACAAGCGGGTGACTACAACCGACAGGTTGTGGGTTCGATCCCGCTCGAGGCAATGTAATATTTAATATTTTCAATTTAAATATTTAATGTTTCATTTCTTCGCTCTGGCAATAAGGCAAAAAGGTACTCAACACGCAATGCCTTACCTTCGGCGGAAAGTGGGGAACGGAAGTGTCTTAACACTAGGTTCCCAAGTTCCCTCTGCCTACCCTGCCATGAGCAGGATACAGCGTAAAACTGAGTGAGTATAGAATTTCATTTTTTTTGATTTGATAAGACTTGAAAAAAACTTACGAACAGAATGTCATAACACAATTTGTCTTTCAGACTTTCAGATAGACGACCGAATATGTACTAAGAAATCCAAGCATCGAAGCAGCTCTCTTTGACATTATGACATATTCTACGTTATTCTACGTTATACCATTACGTGGCATGATCTACGCCTAGAATATTAGTACTGACTCATATTCATGTATACTCGATATGGCATTTTGTATGAAATTTTAATGGATGCTTCGTTACACAAAGTGCAGATATGGTTTCTATATAAATTGCATTTTTTCATTAAGGCTTTTAAGTACTGTCTCTTTATGTACTATTGATAGCATAGATTTATCGTTGTAGTTTCTTTCGTGGAGGCAACTGATAACAGAAAAGAGATTTTCTATCATTTTTTTAATGTTTTGTCAATGAAATTCAGAAAGTTTCTAAAGTACTTTAGATTAAGTTAATAAACTAGAGGTGAAAGAATGTGTTTTTATCTTGTAATTGTGATGGTTGCAGTTTCGATTGCGACTTAAAGGAGTATTTTTTTTAAATTATTTCTACGCTCTGATATCATGGCCAAAGCTCAACGCTTCCGCAAATCAGAATTTCAGAAGATCTGCCACAATTTTCAATACATAATATGTATTGAAAATTGTAGCAGAATGTGGGTAACCAAATAGGTACATCATTATAATAAAGTAAAATTCAGTTTAATTATATATTTCATAATAAAAATATATAATTAAACTGAATTTTACTTTATTCTCAGTTAAAAAGTTCCAAGCATTCTGTGGGCTTTAGAAAAAGGTAACAATAGGAGCGCGTCGTATGGTCGTTCCATTAGTACGCTTTGCAAACCTAGCTCGGTGCTGTCATGTTACCCGCCCGCACTAAAAATAGCTAGTTCATTTGCTCACTTTCTGGCCGCATATTGATTACACTTGTTTTATAATGGACGTTTTGCTTTTACAAATATTATTAGTTACTGTGTGGGGAACGGAGGTGTTTTAATGGGAACCGAACGTCTTTAAATAAGGTTCCCAGGTTAAATAAGGTTCCCCGGGGCTGCTTAACCTGGTATTTGCAAAATAGTTGTACCTGGTATTTGCAAAATAGTTGCAAGTTCGATTCCTACTCGAGGAAATATTTGATGCATTTCAAATCTCTTGGACTGGTAGCAATGCAAAGTGTGGCGTCGAGTTCCGCCACTCAACACACAAATATGGTGTCTCGAAAATACAGTGGTTTGTGGGTGGTGGGCTGAGTATTTTAACAATAGTTTCTATTATATCTATTCCGCTATAAATATTACCATGACTCTATTCGTTTTTTTTAACTTTGTTAATTAGGAAATGTTATTTGGGTAGTTTTTCAAGATAATTGCTAGTAAATATGGGCCTGATTTATATTGTTTTAAGTATTTTTAATTTTTTTTTAGTAAAGCAAATTTATTTATATAAAAGTGTAGGCAGTTCTGCAATTTTTTTACTATATTATGGAAATCGTACTTTTATTGTAAAAGGGTGAAAAATGTTTTTAATTAGTAAAAGTCTACCTAAAATTATTATTTTTTAAGTTTTTTACAACGTTATCTTCAATACTTTAATTATAAATAGGTATATAATTATTGTAAACATAAATATTCTACGTCCAGCCTTTTGAGAGAAGTCTTTGAAGTCATTTAAAAGCTTAATTTAATAAATAATTATACGCCCAGTTATTACGAAAATTGCGCTTCGGTTCCACTTCTAATTTACCCGTTTCCACTCAACTAACCACAGGGATGCTTTCACATCGTCAACTAAAGCTCGATTCAGTAAAGACGACCCTTTTGAAGATCATAACAGGATTGCCTTAAAATTATATGTAGATTTATCGTTAGTTAATATTTTTTTTCTTTCTAAAGCTTAAAGTTTATATTTAAGTTGCAATTAATAATAAGCTTTCTTCTATCCAAGTTTTGGATAAATATATTTAAAATGCGAGTAGAAATTAGAGATAGAATAAAAAGAGAATTTATAAACTACGCTTGCGGCTTCGCCCGATTCAACTAATTTGAGTTACTTTCGTAAACACGAAAGTAATTCACACATACTTACAATACCTACACAAACACTCAATTTTGAACCTCTGGGATGAGACAGTTATTTTGTAGTAATTTTTTTGAATAAAATATTTATATCGTTTTTTTTAAAAAACTGTCTACAGGTAATGTAAGGAGAATATTATTTTTAAAATAATTTCTTCTATAAGATCTTTCAGATTTTATATTAAGATAAACAAGGAGAACTTTCTAAATAGAGAACGGAGAGTTTGAACAATATTTTTTTCGGTTTGACGTTGAATTGTATATTATTATTTACTTAATAATTCGGAGGAAAATGGGGACGGAAACGAATGTTCCAGCACTAGGTCTCTGGCTTCCCTCTGCCTACCCCGCCATATGCTGGATACAGCGTGAAGCTGAAAAGAAAACTAAGTAGGAACGGAAATCACTGTTGTGATTTGTCCTACCACAACTGGGAATAAAAGTACACTACATATTATCACTACCCAAGTGTTAAAAGACCAAAGACCTGAATTAAATTAATATGTCAAATATTTTTACCATATTTAATATGTAATACAACGTTTCCTTATGTTGATATTAAAATTATATAAGTCGTAATATATAAACTTTTACGTACTTACATAAATAACATTATTATGTGTATGTGCAATCCAATTTATCCATCTGACTTTTAACCTGACCGTTTCAGCTCGTTGTTGTGAAATGTGAATGTATCTCACTAGTGCTAAGTAGAGAACCGTCGTAAATATATATAAATAGTGTGGATTTTTTTTATTTAATGACTTGTCATATTAATAAAAGCATTGTAATCAATAATTGAGGCCTGTCGTGGTGCAGTGGCACAAGCGTGTGACTGTAAACGACAGGTTGTGGGTTCGATCCCCACTCGAGGAAATGAAATATTTAATATTTTCAATTTAAATATTTAATGTTTCATTTCTTCGCTCTAGTTAAACAGGGCAAAGCGCAGTGTTGAATTTTGCCACTAAACACGCAATGCCTCAAATATGGCGGAGAGTGGGAAACGGAAGTGGTAATGTTTAAATAAATAGAAAAAGTGGCCTTTTTTATGTCCTTGTAACGTCAATAATAGCATTATAGTCTAGAATGTGTCCCCGCACATAGCAGGGTGGGCAGAGGAACCTGGGAACCTTTACACAAATCAGTATATAATATTGTTAGATAATTATAAATTAAATTTATATTTTATGTTTCGAAGGGAAATGAAATTAAAGGTATCACGTTTGATAGGTTTATGCCTAGACGTGTTGTTTATTTAGCGTTCGCGTGCGGCGCCTTAATACCATTTTCAGTAACGTTCCGGACGCCCAATTTAAACGAACAAGTAAAATGTTACCATATAAATTTACAACTAAAGCGATTTGTTGGCAGAAAATAGTTCTATGATATTTTTTTACATAATGAGAACCTTGACATCGGCATCGTACGATGTGAAATGGGATTTTATAATTTTATTCATAAGTCTGACGTGAAATTTCTTTGCGATATGGCATTATAGCAATAATATTTGACTGTAACTGTCTTGTGGTTTGGCAACATTGGCTAAAATAGGCGTTGAGTTCCGCCATAAAACGATAACAGAAAAACTTCAGAATTATTTCTTTAAAAACATAAAAAATCCTAAGCTAAAAATTATTTTGAACTCCAAATTTAGAAAATCTCATTTAAAACGTCCATCTTCACAATCTATGTTACGGTCTCATTAAAAATTTCCGTTCGTATTAAGCAAAGAGGAAGATTCCGCTAGAGCACGCAAGAATTAAAAGGCGAGAACTCTTTTACAGTTTTTATTAATGTACTAAGATGTGTAGGGGTCGTCTAAGCGCTAATTTATTATACTAATATTTAAAAGAATGTCGGATTTTTCTGCTTCTTGTTTTATTCGAAAGAAAAACATGAAGGAGAAAAATCCGTCATTCTCTTAAATATTATTAGAAGGGAAGGTAAAGAGATCCTTTTTCCGAGATACTCCGTTCTCCACGTCCCACCCATTTTCGAAGTATTACGCGTTTAATGGCGGTAATCAACACCATTTATTTAGAGCCTCTTATTAGACAGCAATGACATTACATTTAAATTTAATCTATTATTATTTAAAAAGTCTTGAGACCAAATGTGGCGAAGCGACACAAGCGTGTCTTCTCGAGATTAAATATTTAATATTTTAAAGTTAAATATTTAATGTTTTCATTTCTACACTCTAGTAACAAGGCAAAGCGCGTTGTTGAGTTCCACCACTTAACACGCAATTCCTCAAACAGAAAGCGAAGAACGGAACGATATGTCTTACCATTAGGTTCCCAAGCTCCCTCTGTCTACTCTGCTATATGTGGGATACAGCGTAAAACTGAAAAAAAAGAAAAGTAAAGAATCTTTCACAGAAAAAAAAAATACATACCTCCAACGTACTTCACAGCGCCCCAAATTATTATAAACGTACTTGTATGATGGTAAACATGCAAAAAGGACGCCTGTCTTTCTCTCTTTCTCAGTATAAAAAATGCCGTCTCGGCTAACTCAAGTATCTTAAGTATGATAGTCCACCACAAAAATCTGAGCATTCGTACTGGTTCCGGTTTTAAAGAGTAATCTGGTAACATACAGCCGAAGTGATATGTTGTAGTCCAACCTGAGGTTAATATCTTAACGCAACAAAAAAATCTGCTTATTACATGTATATAGTTTAAATATTCAAAAGTCTGTAAATTAGATTTCTCTAGCTTCACGTTGTATCCCTACACTCAATAGGGTAAAGAAAAAAAAATAGGAACCTCGTGTTAAGTCACTCTAGTCCCATGAAAACTTTCCCCCGAATTCTTAAGGCATTGCGAGTGTTGGCGGAAATTAAAGCCTTATACTTATCAGAGCTAAGAAAGTTGAAGTCCTCCTCAAGGGGAAATCGAACATATATATATATATATATATATATATATATATATATATATATATATATATATATATATATATATATATATATATATATATATATATATATATATATATATATATATATATATATATAT
>DWMZ01003951.1:0-12185 GCA_018249855.1 Eueides tales michaeli | reverse complement strand
ATATATATATATATATATATATATATATATATATATATATATATATATATATATATATATATATATATATATATATATATATATATATATATATGTATATATGTATATGTTTTATTTTTTAAATTTTGAAATTGAGTAATATCGACTCCACTGTTTCTATGTTCTACATCACAGACATCATAGTTTTATGTGATACTATCACTTGTCACAAGATTTTTGGGGTTCAAATTTGAAATTGAAATAACCTTTAATTACTAAATTACGCGTATACATTTTTTTTAATTGTCAATAAACATTTCTTATTTAGCAGGGTGACAGAGGGAACCTTATGTAAATACGCGTCTATATATTTGAGGCGACTGTAATCGGACGATCGTGAGCTTGGTTCCCTTTCGGGGAATATTTCTTTTACATTTTCGCTCTAAAAAACACTAAACATGTAATATGCCAACTTAATTGATAAAAATATGATCTAAGCTTTAGATTATATATTAAAAAACTAACAAAAAAATTATTCATTCAGATTAAATTACAGTTTTCAATTCGCTTAAAGGTGATAATATTATTGGAACAAGAAAGTAAATGAAATAGCGTAATTTAAGCGGGCGAAGCCGCGGGTCACAACTAATATAAAAATATACAGAACCATCAAATTGACACCAACAATTCAGAATCTGTACGTGCTCGCAAATATTTTTAGGTTACATCAATGTACAGTTACTACTTTAGTACTGTTAAAGATTGTCATCGGTTTAGGTTTCTTAAAATGCAAAATGACAAAATATTATAGAAAATGTTGTATAATGGAATTTCGTGGCGTAGCTGTTTGTACTGCTACGCCATTATAATAAAAAATTATAAATTTAAAATTTATGTTTTGTAAGATAGTAAAATTATAGGGGAATTTTATTGTCAAGTTATTGAAACAATTGAAACAAATCAGGATACTTCTTTTATAATATTACGGGTTATTGAAACAAATCAGGATACTTCTTTTATAATATTACGGGTTATTGAAACAAATCAGGATACTTCTTTTATAATATTACGGGAATCAAAAATAAAATGGAACAGATCCTATTTATATTAAATATGGTTGAATTTATAAGAATTGATAAAAAAATCATTAAAAAAATATATATATTTTTATAAAAAATAAATTTAGTAAAATAGAAAATAAAAAAATAATTGATGTACGCTTGTGCGTGTGACTAAACTATAGGTCGCGGGTTCGATCCCCACTCGAGAAAATGAAATATTTAATATATTTTCAATTTAAATATATAATATTCTCATTTCTTTGAGTTCCTGCTTAACACGCAATGCCTCCAAATTCAGCGGAAAGTGGGGAACGGGAACGGGATGCCCTAACACAAGGTTCCCATGTTCCCTCTCTCATGTGCGGGATACAGCGTGATGTTAAGTTGTATAAATTTAATACTTGTTTTTAAGAGGACTATATTTGATTTTTTTATTTTAACTCGGGTGAATGTTTATAAATCTATATCAATACTTATAATAAATCAGTAACTGATCACTGTCTGTACATGGAAGATGTATTAAGAAAATATCTTATAGGGAGACGTTTATTATTGTAATATTGGCCAAAATAGTATTTTTAAATTTTATATCTGTTTGTCTGTGCGTTTGTACGCGCTTATATATGGTAACCAGATTTAAATGCAGTTTTCATAATCACTCTCAATATTTAACGTTTGTTATATTTAAATCAGTCGATAAATTAAAAAAGTTACGAAAATTTATAATATTAAGTTCGACAAAATAGCTATAAAATTTTTATTCGTTGAATTGTTGTATATATTCTCCAGCTGAAATTTTAGTTTTCAATGTATAGTTACTGTCTTAAAAGTGGTAAGGTCGTTCGAAGAAGAAAGTAATTGAGATTAGTAAATTAAAAGTGTAATACGAGCGGGAGAAGCCGCGAGAGTGTCGCTAGTATATTAATAAAATTAAAGTTTAACAGAAGAGCTATACAAAAACGTCTTATTAACTTTTTATAAAACCCACAACCACCTGAGCAGATTACATGTAATCACAATTAAATAATTAATCTCAATTAAACATTAATTGTCCTAAATCATGAACAAGTTCGAGGTCTTGACCTTTCGAAATGCTCTTCCGTGTTTTTTCTTATATATACTCAGCTTCACGTTGTATCCCGCACATGGCAGGGTAGGCAGAAGGAACTTGGGGACGTAGTGTTAAGACACTCCGTTCCGTTCTGTTTTGGTCTACAATTTTGAAATTTTCACAGAGGACAGAGGGAACTCACTTTTAGCCAAAGTGTGTTAAGTGGAGCAACTCAACGCCTCACCTGCCTTGTTACCAAGTTGCCAAAATGAAAAAAATAAATACTTCTTCAAGCAAGGACCGAACCTGCTACCATTTTAGGCACAAGTTTGTGCCCCTGCGCCACGACAGGCCTCAGTGGGTAACGAAACAGAGTGTCTTAACACTAGGTTTTCATGTTTCTGCCATATACAGGATATAGTGTGAAGCTAAAAACTCTATGGAACCTTTATCCCGCATAAATTCTTTCATCTTCCTTTCTCCATTCTTCATTCTCCGCTTAAAAAAATATTGCCACCTTCCATCCCAGGCATTATGTAAGAAAAATATTACAAAAAAAAAATTGACAGTCAAATATTTGTCACTCATAATCACAAATAACTATACTTATCACGTTCTAAATACTGTAATTGATTCGTGAAAAACAAAAGATCAACGCTCTATAGATTTATACTGGAAATGTGACGTAGTTTCTTAAAATTTTAGAAATTTCTTGATTAGCCCTCGATGGAAAAAGAGGTGTTAGTTGGTTGGTCTGTTTGTGACATCATAGCTCCGGAATCGTTGAACCGGATTGAGCTCAGTGTTTTTTTTAAGTTATTTTACTACTAATTAAGTCGGAATATTTTTTATATATTTATTTTTGTTTTCTTTCCAGCTTAACGCTGCATCCCGCACATGGCAGCGTAGGCAGAGGTTTGGGAACATAGTGTAAAGTTACTCCATTTCCTTACTTTCCACTGATTTCAAGGCATTGCGTGTTGAGTGGTGGATCTCACTGCGCTTTGGGAGGAAAGAAATGAAAATATTAAATATTTCATTTCCTCAAGCTCACAACTTGTTGCGTTTACAGTTGCTTCTGCGCCACAACAGGGGCATACGTGTAATATACCAATAACCATTTTTGATATTATATTATTTGTTGTATAAGACCTGTTTCTCTTGTTTCTAAATTGTATCATGCCGTATACCGCATAAAGCAGGGTAGGTGGAAGGAACTTGGAAACTTAGTGTCAAAACACTCTGTTCCAATTAAACATTTCAGTTCTCCAGTTTCCGCCGAATTCAGAACACTTTGCTTGTTGAGTGGTGGAAGTCAACGCCACCCTTAGCTTCGTTATTAGAGCTGCGAAGAAATTAATACATACCTTCTGTCTTCTCTTATTTTAACTATCATTATCCTTTCAACAACAACTTAAAGGAAGTAACTCATTTATTATTTTCATTTACTTATTCTGGTAACATGGCAAAGCACGGCGTTGAGTTACGCCCTTTATACGAAACGAAACAGATTGTCTTAACTATATTATATATACAGGTTCCCAAGTTCCCTCTACAGGGAGAAAAATGGTACATATGTTTAAAACCTTAAAAAATGTAATTTGAAGCCGCTACCCCTATTAATATTACCATCACATATTTAACAGTACATTCAACAATGAGTCACGATAGACATTTTACTTACAACTAAAAGTTTTATTACAGGTAATATATACATATACTTATAGATAGATTTGCTAAGTCAAGGTTGTTTTCAATTTGACGCTATTTTACTTTCGGCTCACATCTCGCGGGACGAAATATGTATGTACGGTTAGCATAAAAATGTTTTTTTTAGGAGATATTTGTTTTTTTTTAATTGTTTTATTTAAAATAAATTGTATTTCACACCTCAATATTAAATTAATTAAAAATTGGGTGGAAAACGGAGAGCTGAGTGTTTTGACACTAGTTTCTCTTTGTTTCAAAAAATATGACATTTCCGTTTCTCACTTTCTACGGAATTCTTGGATGTTGCGTGTTTAGTGGAAGAATTCAACATCATGCTTAGCCTCGTTACCGGAGTTACTATACTCCTCAGTAATGTGAAATAAGAAGCAAACAAACACAAACGACTTTACAATGTGTTATGTAAAGTCGATTTTTTTTATTGTCTGTATGTTGCACTATATTTTTTTGTCTGGTTGACAAACGCTTGTGTCTATTATCGATATTTGTCTAATGGATATCGAATCTACTTTTGATGAGTTCCATTTTATTATTACGATTAATCTAATTTGTTTTAATTTAATTTAATTTCTGTAGATAATCATAAAAAAATGTTTGAAATATAAAGTCATTGTTTAACTCGAAACGTACAAGTTTCATTAGAATCTAGTATTTTCATTTGTTTTATCTCAATTTTAATATATCACTCCCAGCTTCAAGCTGTATCCCGCACATGGCAGTGTTGACAGAAGGAACTTGGGAACATTTTTAAGATACTACGTTCCGTTTTCCGCTTTTCGCCGACTTTGAGGCATTGCTTGTTGAGTGACGGGAACCAACGCCGTACTTTGCCTTGTTAGCAGACCAAAGAAATAAAAACAAGCTTTGAAAAAAAGCTTAGAATTTTTACTAAAACTCAATAGGATACTACCACATTATTAGTGCAATGATTATGAATTCAATCTTCATTTGGGGTAATATTTTTATTTGAACTGGTTAAAATTTAAGGCTGAAATTTAAGGTTAAAATTTAAGGCATCATCAAAATGGAAAAAAAAATAAATGGAAAAGAATGGAATGGTATAAATTTTATGGAATGCTGGTTGAGCTTAGTCGTGGTTAGGCAGGATGTTAAAAGTAAATTTATATATTTAAATATATATTTAAAATGTAGGTTGATATAAACGTATTATCTTCTATATTCTTAACATTTAGAAGGAGTGATTTTTTAATTATAATTTAAATTAGTTGTTATTTATATATACTATATTGAAAAATGTTAATACAAAATTTTACTTAACTTAAAAACCTTTGTTTTACCAAAAATAAAAAAAAACGAATTTTCTAGTTTTACTGTATAAATATATTTTAATAATAAAAAAACATTTATTAAAAAATAATTAAAACTCTATTAAAATTATAATATGCCCCAAATATTTTTTCTGCTAACGCTACCAAATCCTTCATTCTGGATTCCTCGAATAAATAACGCGACGGGCGACGTTTATATAAGACATAGAGAATAAAATATTCCGCATTCCCATTTGTCGTTGAGTGGGGACGGTACGTGTAGTGATTGAATTCTCTGTCATTATTTTTCTTAGTTATTTCTTTTATTATAGTGTGTGGAGATTTTTCTGAAGTAAGTAAATATTTTTTTAAATTGTATGTTTTATTTTTTGGGTAATGGAATGGGGAGTGTCTTAACACTAGATTTCTAAGTTCTCTCCGCCTCTGTAATGTACGGGATATAGCGTGAGGCTAATTTTTTTATTTTTAAATGATAATTACAGCTAATCTGCTTTTTGAATATTTGTTAACACAGTAATAATAAAAATAATAATAATTAACGGTTACGTCTTTTTTTCTCTAATATTTATTTTCAACATATAATTGCAACATATATTTATTATTTTTCAAGTCATACAGACACAATTATGCATTGAGGCTATGAAAAACAAGTATAATCATCATCATTATTTTATACAATAGTATATTTAAAATAATTTTATTTTGAAAAGAATGCTTATAAAATTGGACTCTAAACAAAAATTTTTATTTATTTATTTATTAGGCAAGCCAACGTAACATACAAAAAAGTTTTATAAATACATGCAAAATTTAAAAAAAATGTTTTTCATTGTACATCACACTTACAGGCTCTAGCTCAACAAGATATAAAAAACAAAAACATTCCTAATTTAAAACCCTACATCCAAAATGAAAAGAAATATACATATAGAATATAAAAACAATGATAATTATGAAACCTACAACATAACAACTACTTTACCATCTAACATATACATTATCTGTAAAAAACATATACAAAAAAAAAATAAAACAATAATGAAGGGGACTATCTGACTTGCAAATATTTTTTAATTTCTTTTTAATTAATGTGGTGGAATCTCTGAAAACATCAATTTTTGCTTTATTAAAAATTGCGTTATAACTTTTCATTTTATATAATTATATAAAAAATATATATAAAAAATAGACTAAAACATTTGCCATATATATAAAAAATAGACTAAAACATTTGAAAGAATTAATTTTCCTAAAATCCAATAATTATGGAAACAGTAAATATGGTATACATTTAAAAACGGTTATTATTCAATACACACTGATGGTAAGATCAATACAGTGAGGCGTTGAATCTCACCTTTATACAAATATAAAAGTTTTATCAAAAACGGAGAATAATTCTCTCACATTTTTTTAGTTTTATTTAGTGTTTTGGCAATAAAACACTTGTTGAATGTTAAATGGCGTGACTTAACGCCGTTTTTCTCCGTTTCAGAGTCCTAACTCTAGGTTCCCAGGTTCCCTCTGTCTACACTAAGCACGTAAAAAAAATAAAATTTGTTATTGAGGAACGTTTTTAAAGTTTATTCTATTAACATTCTTTTTAGAGTTTTTAGTTAAAACAATTCAAAATGACGACAGTGTTAATGCGATGCGTGTTATTCTTTATGTTATCATTCTGCGTGTTTGGAGATGAAATAGAAATGGAAGTACACAGCGGAAATGTCCTGAAAATGTTGAGAGTAAGTTAAAAATATTTAATATTATGAAATATCTATACAAATATACTTAGGGCCGTGGTACAGGGACAGTGGACAAGAGCGTGTATCACAAATTCGGTGGAAAGTAGAGAACGGAGTGTCTCATCACTAGGTTACCAAGTTTCCTCCGCCCGCCATACCATGTGCGAAATACAGCGTATAGTCGAAGAAAAAACAAAAAAAGTATATATATCTATAAAATTGAAGTATCTTTCTGTTATTTTAAAATTTAAAAATTACATCTATTTTGTATAGTTAAAGACACGATACTAAAAAAAAACAAACAAAAAAAAAATTTTTGTCAATGTGTCTGTCTGTTTGTCCGGACTAATCTTCGGATAAGCTAAGCCAATATCTATGAAACTATTACTGGTCTACACTAGAGAAATAACATCATAAGCAGGTGAAGCCGCGGTCCAGCTCCTAGTTTACATATAAACATTTCCTCGTGAGATTCGAACTTGTAACCACAAACAAAATAGTGTATAGATTAAGATAATATTACTTAACAAGGTTATGTGACCACAGTTAATTCTATCTATATAATGGCGGTTTTACATATTATAAGTATGAAATATCTTGGTTTTTGTATGTGATTGTTTTTAAGGATTTGATTTCTTTTTAAATGAAACAATTTTAACCGGATAAATCACGTATTATATTGTTTGATTAACATTTTCGGAAACCCGACGTTTCGAACATTTTACAGCAGGTCCACACGGGTAGACGGGTACACGGGTAGACTCTAACCGTGGTCACGGGTAGAGTCTACCCGTGATCGCGGGTTTCCAAAAACGTTAATCAAACAATATACGTGATTAATCCGGTTAAAATTGTTTCATTTAAATTGTATAACAATCGCGAAAATCAAAGAGAGTATTATTTGATTTCTTTGTATTTTTAACCAACCAGGCAATAAAAGGTGTTATAGGTTTGACTTGTCTGTCTGTTTGTCTGTCTGTAGTATAGTTCCTAAATTTATGAATCAATTTGAGTGTGACTTTTTTTATTTTTTTTAAATTAGACTAAATTTTATTTTTTACCGATTTAAATAAAAAAACTTTAAATGTTAAGTGAAGGATGCCATAATATAGTAGTTCAAACTGCATTTAAATACAATTAGTCGTTTCTGAGATTAGCGCGTACAAACGCACAGACAAACAGGCAAAAAGTTTTAAAATCACTTTTTTGGGTCCTGTTACATTAATATATGACCCCTGTATATCTCCCATGTACAGACATTGATGGGCCACGGATTTATTATAAGTATAAATTGCATACAAAAGAAGCAAATAAATAAAACAAAAGAAATATATTTCACAAGAAGTATACAATGTATAGTATTATTCTTTATTTATTTATATTCTTTTACAGGAAATGGTCAATCAGACAGCATCAGAATCCTTAAATCTACCCGCAAACGCTACTTCTATAAGAGAAAATATCACTGATACGTTTAGGTAAGTGATAAAAAAGCCAGTCACAGTTACTGATATCAATGTAATCACTCACACTCAGCTTCACGCTGTATCCCGTACATGGCGGAGGGAACTTGGGAACCTAGTGTTAATACACTCCGTTCCTTTCCTTCAGCCGAATTTGAAGCGGTGTGTTGAGTGGCGGAAGTAATTGACTTACCAAAAAACGTTGACTTTCTAATATTAGTATAGATTAATTTAGATTCGATTTTACATCTGAGGAAATGATATATATAATAATTTCATTTTCTTCGCTCTGGTAAAGAAGCAAAACCCGACATTCAGTGTCAACGCTCAACACGTAACGGCTTAGCGGAAAGTAAAGAACGGCGGCGTCTTACATAGAACGGAGTGTCCTAACACCACTTTCCCACATTCTCACCGTCTATCTTACCAAGTGTCATGAAAAAAGTCATGATAATATGAAAATGTGCAATATTTTATTTATTTGAGTGGAATCGAACCTGCACTAGTCCTGTTAATAGCTAATTAATTCTTTTGGCAGTTGTGAAAACCGTACATACGGGTATTACGCGGATGTAGACAACGAATGTCAGATATTCCACGTATGTTACCCGTCTCAATTGCCCTCAGGCAGGAACGTTACATATAGATGGAGCTTCATTTGCCCAGAGGAAACTGTTTTTAATCAGGTATGTTGTAATTCGTTACGTTTGGTACGTATGTAGTTTACAAGTGGCGCAGGTGTATGAGCGTCAGGTCATGGGTTCAAACCCACCAGGAAATTAAATATTTGATATTTTCAATTTGAATGTTTAATGTTTCATTTTCTTCGCTGTGGTAACAAGGTAACGTGCGGCGTTTAGCTCCGCCACTCAACACGCAATACCTTAAATTCGGCGGACAGTTCCCAAGTGCCCTCTTCCCTATCCTGCTATGTGCGGGACACAGTTCAAAAATATTTTTTTTTTCTTCACGCTGTAAAAGGTGGGCCAAAGGAACTCGGTAACTTAGTAGGCATTTAATGTTGAGTCGCTGAACTTAACGCCGCTCTTTACTACGTTGCGAGGATATGAAAACAGTAAATATTTCATTTTATAGCAGGGTACTCAGTAAGATATTGTATATAAACCTTGGAGTTAGGACTCTCATTTCCCATTTCTTTTTCTCATTTCGCCGAATGTGTGAAAAATAGTGGCGGAGCTCAACGCCGCGCTTTTCTCGGTTAACCAGAGCGAGTAAATGTAAATACTATATATATCCTTTCCTCAAGTTTAACTGATTAAAAGATAATTTAATAGAGTAAATGGTATCGAATGTACCTTAGATTAACTTAATGACTTTTTCTGTAGGTAGGTAAGTAATATATTTAATTTTATATTGTATAGTGTAATGGTGTAATGGTAATAAGGCAATGCGCGGCGTTGAGTTCCGCCACTCAACACGCGATGCCTCAATTTCGGTGGAAAGTGGGGAACGAAAATTGAACGGAGTGTCTTTACACTAGGTTCCCGGGTTCCCTCTGCCTACGCTGCCTTGTGTGGGATACAGCGTAAAGCTAAAAATAAAAAAAAAAATTAAAAAAGGAAATATTTTATAGTCATTTAAGTTTTCTAACTTCACGTTGTATTCCGCATATCAAGTAATGCACAGGTAACCTGGGAACGTAATGTCGTAACACTCCGTTACTATTGAGACACTTCTCTGCCGCTCTCCATTTTCTTCTTTCCTTAGTCTCGTTACCAGCGCTATTAAATGTAAATATTGAATGCATAATTTCTTCATGTTTGATTCGAACTCCTTACCTGTCACTTTTACAGTCGCAAATTCGTCGGTTACTCATCATTCTCTGTCTCAGTATCCTGGACTTGGCAGGGTAGGCAGAATGAACTTCAGAAGCTAGTGTTAAGGCACTCCGTACAGCTTTCTATTCTCCGTTGAATTTGAGGCATTGTTTTTTTGAGCTTGCTGCGTCGGAATTCAACGCCGCGCTTTGACTCGTTACTAGAGTGAGAAAATGAGAATATTAAGTGTTTAATTTCTTTATGTTGGAATCGAAGTCACAACCTTTGGCATTCTACCATTTAACCTATTTTAGTACAAAATTGAACTCACGACCCCCCACAAACATAGCTTTCTCAGTCATTGAGCATTTATAACATTTAATAATTCTTAATAATTCTTGATTCTTTTTGATAAGGCCACTATAAATTATCACTAAATCTCAAGTTAAATCTGTGACATATTTATCAGATAACAATGTTTTCGCATCGTCCTTACCTAGAAATGCATTATGGAGAACTAAAGTGCATATAATTTTAATTCCAATACGTTATATGAATATTAAGTGAAAGAAAAAAGAACTTGACGCGATGGTATATGGGTTCGATCCTTATTCGAGAAAATGAAATAGTTATTATTTTTATTTCTTTGTTCTGGTAACGAGGCGAAACGGTGTTGAGAATTCGGTAGAAAGTGGGGAATCCAAGTATCTTGATGTGAACGGAGTGTCTAAACACTAGATTGTCTGGTTGGTATGATTATATTTTTTTAGGTTATCCTTTCGACCCCTTTTAGTTCCTTTGAACTTGATAACTTAGTGGTAATATACTCCGTTCTCATACATTTATTTCTCACTTGCTGCCCGAATTTGAGGCGGTTTGTGTAGTGCCGTAATTCAACGCCACACTTTGCCTTGTTACCTTGTTATGTTTTTGATATTGTGTCTGTTTTAATTAAATTATTTATATAAAATAATAATTATTTTTATTATTTTGATTTAATTAAGCAAACATATTTTTCTGTTTTCAGGAAGTCCTAGTATGCACAAGAGTAATAGATTCGATACCTTGCGAAGAATCACCAAATTATTACGATCTTAACATGGAAATAGGCAAAATAGCTGAACCAGATACAAACAAAGAAGAAGTAGACATAGAAACAAATAAGAAAGAAACAGAACAAGTTCCAGTCCAGAAAGAAATACGTAAACCCAATCGTAAAAGGCAGAATATTATAATGGAAGCTTTAATGAAAGAAGCTGATGAACAAATGGAAGTAATGGAAGATATTTTGGAAGAGGAAAAGGCGGAAGAATCTTCCATCGTTGAGTTTAATGAAGAATTAAACCCTAATAAAGAAAAGGAAGAACCAAAGGTAATGGAAGTCGAAAAAGTCGAAAAAGTTATGGAAGAAGAGAAACCTTTGGAAGTTGTGTCAGAAATCGATGAAAACTCTAGATTGGGTTCTGAAAGAAGTTTAAGAAGACGCGGAAGAAAGATCAACAGAGGCAGTATGAAATATCGTGGCGACGCTTGAAAAGGAATATTATTATAATAATAACTGATAATTAAATGTAAATAGTGTATTATTTAGTGGAAATAATAAATGAATCAACGCTTTTTTGAATTTTTATATATTTTCATATTTTTTAAAGATTACGTTTAATTTATGTTTTAAATTTAAAAAAAAAAAGAAAATTATGAAAACGTTAATATAATAAAAAACTCACTCTAGAAGCTTTATGGTTCGGCAAAAAGGTTTTAAGGCAATTTAAAGGCCCCATAATTTAAGGCAATCCTGGTGCGGACTTCCATTGTCCCTATCAATTGTTACTTTTGGCTAAAATTTGTATCCTGCACATTACAGGGTAGACAGAGGAAACTTGAGACGCCAGTGTAAAGGCACTCAGTTCCTTTTACCGTTTTCTAGTTTCTACACCATTCTGAATGCACTGTGTTTTGTCTGGCGGAACTCAACGCCGCACTTGCAAAGTATATTTTAAGGGAACCTTACAAAGTGTTAAGACTGTCTGTAACCACTTTTGTTCCTCATTTTCCACCGAGGCTTTTTTGAGGCCTGTCGTGGCGCAGGGGCAC
>DWMZ01003950.1:0-12185 GCA_018249855.1 Eueides tales michaeli | reverse complement strand
ATATATATATATATATATATATATATATATATATATATATATATATATATATATATATATATATATATATATATAATCAATAAATCTTTACAAATGTTCGTGATTAAATTATTTATCGGTACTATGGCAGTTCATCTGGAAATATCTTACGTTATTTTATTTGTTTAAGAAGTACGCTAGCGCACCTTTACCTTTGTGTTTTATTATTGTTTTAACCAACGACTAGATCCGATCTTTTCATATATTTTTTCTTAGTTGTAAATTATAAGTACATTTAATTAAATAAACATATTTATTTGTATCTGCTACTTACACTAGTACTATTTACTATCATTAACTTAATATAATTTTATAATTCCTGTCTTCCTACTGTATTTTACGTACTCTACTGCATTTTACGTGGTCCTTATTACTCTCTGTGGTTAGTCAATAGCTTCCCAGGACGTGCGGGTGTCCAATTCAGACATAATATTTTTTTATTAACCCCCCTACTTCATACGCTACAAATATAATTAATTTCATAACCTACATAAAATTATATTTTACATAAAAACATTTCAGTACAAACGATAAAAGATAACATGATACAAAAATACAATATACATTTTTCAAATGTGTGAAGCGACGTCCCGTCGACCGTAGAAAGGTCCGGTAACGAAGTTAACTCAGACAATTTACATAAAGAATAAGCTCATACTTTTTATTCATTTCAATTTTAATTCAACTGACCATCGTGATACAATAGGACAGTGACTGGCTGTTAATGCAACTGTAGTAAGTTCGATTCTTGCTTGTTGGAATGCTTGAATGATTGTGTTCTAACAATACGCAGCGTGACCTATGCTATTAAGTACGTAATGTCTTGTAAAGAGACAGAAAGTGGAGAGTGGAGTATTTTGATTCTAGGTCTATATAGTAAGCCCTTCTATGGAAATACCTACCTAAAAACTATCATATCAAATTAATAAATAAATAAATTTTAAATGTCTGATATCTGTCACGTCACAGCGGCAGAGGCATGCGACTGTAAACGAGACAGGTTATAGGTTTGATTCTCACTTGGTGAAATGAAATATATAATATTTTAATTTTCCTCACTTTGGTAACGAGGCAAAAGCGCGACGTTGAGTTCCACCAACACGCAAAGATGTCTTAAATCGGCGAAAAGTGAACAACGAAAGTGTCTTTATTGGAACGGAATATCGTACTAGGTTCCTAGGTTCCCTCTGCCTACCCTGTGATGTTCGTTGATATAATCTTTTTATATCAAACCTTTTTGGGCCACGACGGCTCTTTAAAACTTTAATTTAATTATTCCATGTGCAGGATAAAGCGTGAAGCTATAAGATATATAACTAAATCTGCTATAAATTTTCTCAGTAAGTTGCATTGTAATCTTAGTATACGTCTAGGCACGGAAATTAATTCTGAATGTTGAAGATTTCCCTAAAGGCAGGTTCCTTTCATCCCATCTATTTATAGCTTTACCTTGAAAAATATTAGAACATAAAAAGAATATTAATAAAAGTGTAGTGAAATCACTCGAATAATAAAACTATTAAATGGGCAAAAGATAATTATAATTATAATAGTTTTTATCGGATATATGTGTTTTATATTAATAAATATCCATACCTCCCACCTCCACGAAGTTTTAACAAACGGACAAACGAATAATCCTATAAAAATGAAGCACCTGCATTAAGGCAGAGAGAATCAACATTTCGCTTCGTATTGTTACCAGAGCGAGGAAATAGAAACAATTTATTCCAACAACTGAGAAACGAACACACAACCTTCACGCTGTACTGTTGCGCTGTTACGTTCTCAATAACTGTCTTTTCCTTTGTATATTTCTCAAATATCTAAATGAGAAACAAAAGAATGTCATATAAAACAATATAATACAATAAAAATTACAAAACCGCCTATTATATCAGTATGAAGCTATCAAACGAAATAAAAAAAATAACAACATTATATCTGTACGAAATAGATAATAAAATACTTTACGAAATAATAATTGCACGTACACTTCATTGAAATATGATATAGTAACTTTGATTCATAGAGAACCTTTTAAATACTCATTAATAATACCGTTATTCATTTTATCTCCTAATACCTGACGGTTTTTAATTAATATATTATATAAAGTGAACAGAGAAAAGAAAATTGATTTTTTATCTAACACTATAGACTATTTGCTTTTTTTTGCAAGATTCTGTGCTACACAGCTTTCCATCTGAATTTGAGACACAGCATGTTAAGTAGCGAAAATTAACGCTGCATTGTCTCTTATTACCGCAATGAAATAATAAAAAATATCTCGAGTAATGATTAAACCAATAATTTACACACACACATTTACAGTCAGACACTGTCTTAATGCTTGATGACTAAATTGTTTATTTATACGCTGTGTCCTGCACATATAAGGGTAAGACAGAGGGCATCTAGGAACCTAGAGTTCCCATTAGGACGCTTTCAGTCCCTACTTTATGACGATTTCTTGTGATATTGAGCTTTAAGTGGCAGAACAGAACACCACACATTACTTCGTTACCGAAGTCAGCAGCAACAGCCTCTGACTTACTCTTAGCTTACTTAAAGACTGCGAGATAATCTTAATTGATAATCAAATATATTAGTTAATATCTCTGGCGGCTGACTGCCGAATTTAAACGCGACGGGTGTGAGGTCGATATCCACTTAAAAGAATCATTTTAATTTCCTCGCACTTGGAGCAACCCACCCAACGCGGAAAGTTTACGAAAAGTAGAGAATTGTGTGTCACAACTCTATATAGCCTACCGGTAATGTGGGACAGCGTGAAGCTATAGAAATATATAATTGACATCGATTGACTAAAAATTGAAATTATAATATAATACAGAGATGCTAACAATATAAATAAGTTGTAATAAGCGAATTAAACTTTCGACGGAGCTTGGTGAGAACGAGTGGCTTAGTTGGTCGGAGCGCTTGGATGAATTCCAAGAGGCGCAGGTTTAAATCCTGCTTCGTTCAAATTTTTATACGTTTTTGAATTTAATATTTTTCTTTCTTAAGTGTGGAATTACACTTTAAAAATAGTAAAAATATTGAATTTATAACAACTGGCGCAAGGCCTAGCCTGGCGTAGGGGCTGTAAGCGCGGCAGGTTTCGGGTCAGGGTTCGATTTCCACTCGAGGAAATGAAATATTTTACATTTTCAATTCTTAGTTCTTGTAATGAGGCAAAGCGAGGCGTTGAGCTCCACCACTCAATATGCAATGCTTTAAATTCGACGGAAAACGGAGATCAAAACTGTCTTAATAAGAATAGAGTGTCTTAACAATAGGTTCCCAATTGCTTCTGCCTATCATATTAAAGTAAAAAGTAAGAAGAAAAGCAACAGAAAAACAACAACATATTTTAAATTGGAGTCCATTTAAAGATAACTACCGCTCAACAATATTATGTCACAAATTGAGAGTAAGAACAAATAAATAACGTCTGCGAGTGTGTTATGTTACTTGGATAATAGCTTCGTATCGGTTACGTCGATTTTTCTCTGACAATTTACGTACATAGCATTTATTTGTATATTCTTTATATTTTATATTATTTGGACGTAATTTGGAACTGTAAAAAAATATGTTTTAGTACGTATGTTAAAAGTACGAATATTTTAATTGGGTAGCGAATTTAGAAGCTGACAATATAAATAATTATTTAAAATAGTAAAGGAAATCGCTTTTGTACAAAAAATAACAAAAACCTAAAAATAGATATATTTTGCTTTAGAGAAAATTAATATAAACATCTAGAAGGTGTTTTTTAAATGATCACGATTTTACATTATTCTTAATTCAAATAATAAAATAAACAAACTTCCCTTCCTACCTTCCCATGCGCGGGAAGAGCATATATAAAAAATGAAGTCAATCTAAGACTCAAAACAATCTTCAAAAAATCCCATGTTTCCCGTTAAGGTAATTCTGCCAACACATCTACGCTACGTACCTTCTATATAAAATATTAACTAATATATGATCAAATAAAAAGATGATTATAAGGCACCTGAAGCGTATAATAAGGGCACATCACTCAAGCCCGCTCAGTTCACGTACGACATGCGACGTATAGAAATGTCGAAGGTAATATGAGTTTATTTATTTAATATTGTAATTACGGTAGAGATGATTACAATAAGCACTTTATTTATTTATTTGTTTATTTATAAAAAATCTCTTTTTTTACTCCACAGATAGAACAAGATTAACAGAAACAACCTAATGTACTAAGATATTTTGTTCGAGACATTTCGTGGAAGTTGATAAAATCTTACGAGTGACGAGTGAGAATTAAGCTCACTATCATGTGCTTACAGTGTTTTTTGTATATAAAATATTATCATTTGATTCTTCATTACATATTAACTTTTTACTTAAAACACGTTTAAATATTAATCACTATTCTGAAAGCTCGGTCCCTTTTTTTCTTAGCATTACGACTTTCAAACATCTAATGATGTTTATTATGACGGCGTTGGATTTTAAAAGTTCTTTGTTAAGTGTTATTTATTCGCACACGAGTGTTGCGATAATACGCTTTATTATTTGTTTATTTTATTAAATTTCACACCTTATCTTACATATAGCAGAGTAGGCTTAGTGTTCATTCACTCTATTTTCCACTCATTACGCTAATTTAGAGACATTTTATATGAAGTGGCTAAACTCAAGGCAACGCTTTTTTGTATTAAAGCAACGAGAAAATAAAAATAATTCATTCCCCCGAGTAGGATTTGAACCTGCAATCATCACGTTAACAGTCTTTCACCGTTCCATTGCGACAATAATCTCTACTAACATATATAAAGTAGATTTGACATCATACATTGTTTAAGTTATTCATCCTCACATGCTTGCATTTCTCAAATTACGTCTTCATACATATGTAGGTACATATATTCATACAGATTTGCTCTATTATATTCCTTAACTTACCTTATAATGTCAATATAATGTGTGTTATTAACATGTTCAAGAAGATCTTTGGTAATTTATAGTAAATTGTATCTTCTAAATTAGTAATATGACAATGAGAATGTAATTACAATATACTTAGCCTCACGCTATATCCCTGGCGGGGTAGGTAGAGTATTGTGATAGTTTTCGGTTCAGTTCCCTCTCGAGGAATTGATTGCATTTTCTTGCTCTAGTATCTTAGTACTAATCAGGCATGATGTGGAGCTCCGTCATTTGACATGCAATGTATAGAAGATTCGGCATTGATCTGGTGGTGGCGAAACATTTATATGCTTTGTTTAAAATGCTGTATTCGAAATACAAAACATCGTTTTAAACTTATAGCATCTTTCTATTTGTGCCGGCAGTTAAAAACAAAAGAAAAGCCTTCATTTTATCATATACAAAGCTGTACTCGGAAAATTTGATTGTAGACACAATATAGTTACGTAGCTCTCTGTAGAGACCAAAACTGATGCACCAGCAAACAGTTATTGAATTTTCAAAATAGCTTACTCTATTGTTCAAAATTCAACTTGAAGTAAGTGTAGCCTTTAAATATTTTTTAAAAACTGTTATTATGGTGGATCCTTATTTTAAAATTATGGATTTAGGTTTGAAGCTCATTCAAGGACATGTTTATAAAAAAATAACGTATGTACGCGCATAATCTCTATTCTGCGCCAAATTGTATATTTTTTTCTATAGTAGTCTTTGTTTATTAACCACAAAGTCAGTATATAAGTAAATATAAATTAATGAATCTTACGGATACATGTGACGTATTTCTAAAAGTTTTTAGAATCCCTTACAGACAAACGGCCTCACCCCTTTGTGTGTACATACTTTGTCCTCCGCTATGTCATACATATGTATACGTTACCCTAGTATGGGATTCGTATTCTGACAAGCGACGTCAGCTCTATATTTAAATATTGCAAAATATTGACGTTTTAAACCTTTTTTACTATCTTACCGAGTCTTGAGATTAAAATGTACCTGAAAATTATGAAAATATAATAATTAATTTTCTTAATATATCATCACTATTATGAATATTTCTTTGATTAAAATATTTGCTGATATCACCTATTTTGTCGCAGACAAATTATGACATTAATATTTATTTATTTTTGTTTAGCTTCCCGCTGTACTGCGCATATAACGCATGTTCAGAGGGAACCTGACAACTTATTATTAAGACACTCGGTTCTTATTAAGACACTTCTGTTTGCCACTTTCCGAAAAATCCTGGAGACATTGCATGTTAGTAGAACAATAACCTTATCCTCGTTTCCCAAGATACCGAAGCGAGGAGATGAAAATTTTAAATGTTATTTGCTCGAGTGGGTATCGAACCCACAACTTGTAGCGGTCATAGTCACACGCTCCTAATATATTATATATAGCTCCTAACATAATATTATAAAGTGCTGGTTAAGCTATAGATTGGTTATGATTGAATGCTAGACACAAGAACTAGTGGCTCGAATTAAAAAAAATACGTCATTTCTAAAATATATAATTAATAATATATGCTTATAAATAAAATTACAAAAGATACTCGTATATACCTATCCAGACAACAAGGGACATGAAGAAAATTTTGAATATTTTTACCAAATCAAAACTATTAACAAATTTATTAAGAAAACGGACAGAAGATATATACATTTTTTAAATTTTCTAAACAAAAATATTTTTCTTCCTAGATATAAAATAACACCATAAAAACTGTTAAAATATTTAATAGACAACATTATTTCTTGCTGAAAGATATATTTTTTTCTTTGGATAGAGGATTTCTGAAAATCTCTTTACAGAGAATTGTCGTCTCTATAAATAAGTTGCAACAAGAATACAAGAATTTGTATGTAGCTTGATGCGAATGTATGGCTTAGTGGTCAGAGCCCTTGAAAGAATTCTATGACGGGTGGTTTTGAATCTTACAACTCAAATTCTTATACGTTTTGTAAGTAACAACACGTGGAATAAAATATCAATTTGATGCAGGGGTTTAAAAGACACACGCATATAATTTACAATATATATACATAGTTAAAAATACCCCTGAGTGAAATGAACCCCCAACTGTCATAAACAGAGAATATATCATAAAACAATGAAAAGTTAGGTAGAGTAAGGTAAGGTGTAAGGTACAAAGTGAAAGGTTGAAAACAAAGTTAAAAAATATTTAAGGCGTAAAATTATTATTCAAAATAATTTCCAATAAATTCCAATAACGTTCATTTCTCTAAATACATAAAATGCAATTTAAGGATCGTGAGTTACGAATATCGCAGAATCCCAGCAAGGAGTTGTTTTTTATCGACGTTACGAAACAAGTAGGTTAGTTAGATACATACATTTTTTATTATGATATGTTTTTCATTTTATTTTTATTTTATTAGCTTATATCAATTCTATATATGAAGACTATTTCAAGTAAAACATAATTTTTTACAATAATTTAATAAATATCAGATTTTACATATGAAATTGACGTTTCCTCGTACTGGCCACTTATATCAAAATTTTCTCCTCTTTGATTAGGAATTCTAAATTTAAATTCATACAGCTATTTACACATGTATTTGTGTTTCGTTAACCGTCATTAGTTTGTTTTTATCTGTTAGCGTCACTCAGCTTACAAAGTAAGATATCGCGTTACATAGGAATACTAGTTCCAACGTGGCACCAGTGCTGCGGATATTATAATTTAATACAGTCCCATAATTTAATAGCCTTTTGAAATAGAAGAATTCTTAAACACAAACATTTTTTCTATTCAAATCAGTATTTTTGAGATTATAGTGTTCTACTAAACAAGCTACTGAGCGCTCAATTCGCTCAGTCTAATCAACACATGATTACTTAAACAATATATGATAAAAAGAATATGATGACTGAAACTAATATAAGCTTGGTAAAAAAAGGGAAATTTTCAATTCTAAGTGCGGAATAATTATTTAAAGTTGTCTAAAATAAATGATCTTTTATTTCCTACAAAAGTACAACAAATTGACAACAATTTCTACAGTCCAACGTTTCAAGATATCAATTGTAAATAATTGAATATTATAAAAACTCCCATAACACCTGGGGAAAGTTTAAATTAAACAAACGAACGACAATCGTAAAAAGGAAAAGCCTATTCAGAGTTTGGCGCCGATGCTTTTAAGCTCTTTACAAAATTTGCCTCTTTTTTCTGTTGTTTAAATGTTCTTTAATTTATTTTTAAATTTCATTTTTTTCAAAATATAGTGGTTTTTATTCCCATCAGCTCATAATTAATAAAAATGTACCAACATTAATTATTTTGTTCAACAAAAATAATAGTAATTAAAAAAAATTATAATCAAAGCAGGAACAGACAGAAGTCAAGAACAGACCGCTAATTAAACATAATTCGTAAAGTAGGTATTTACCAAATTTTGAATATTCATTGTTCAATAATGAAATCGAAGTGTTTATCTCTAATACGAAACGGTCTAATTAATAATGACAGCTCTTCAAATAATTGATGAAATTGTAGGTTTCATAGAAAAAGATGAATTATGTAGACAATACCATTGTTGAAGTATTGAAAAATTATTTCATAAAGTTATTAGTAGTGTAGAGAAAATTACAAGATTTGCACTGAGAATTATATTAAGGTCTGTCAGGGGAATACGCGGGTGACTGTAAACGCTTTAGGTACTGGGTTCGATCACCATTTAAGGAAATAAAATATTTAATATTAGCATTCAAAATAATTCAGTTTATAAATTTCCCGTTCCAAGCGCCTCGGCTCACCGCCACTCGACACTCAGTGTCTCGGTAATCGTCGAAATAATGGGTATCAGTGGGTATAAGCCACAACCTGTCGTGAAGATATGAAAATAACTTATTCCGCCAAGTGGAAATTGAACCCACGACCACTTTACAGACAGACTATGTCGCTGAGCCACGATGGCTACTTGTACTATACTTGTAGTATTTTTGTTGTGTTTATACATATTTTAATATTCAAACAAATCTGGCATATTGACAAAAGACAATCACTCTTACAAACATCCATTAGCAAAGTTATCTCTACTATACACAGAATAAAGCGTGAGTCTTTTAGTAAGAAGGAAATGAATATCAAGATATTAAGAATAAAGATTTTTACAAAGTATTCCCAAGAGATATTTAGAAACAAAGTATCTATTATTGTTTGTAGAGTTACATATTATATTTGATTTAGTTGAAACAAGATCAAAGCACCGAACCTTAGCCGATAATTTAGGGGTTTTCCGAATATCGGATAAGGATCAATTGTTGGTGAAGGGTCTATCGATGCTATAAAGAGTTCTTCCTATTGAAAGTGTGATGCCTTTATATGACATAAATAAAGATACGCTTTTCTTTGTATTTTCGTAGTCTTTGTAAACATTTTAGGGTCCTATACTTCTAAAAGAAAAAATACGGAATACGAAAAAGAAACGAAATATCGAAATAAGGATCACTTTCTTATCTGTATATCCATTGGTCAAGATAATTTATTTTGAGATCTCCTAAAAGTATAAAGATTAATTAACTATATTAAAAGTTTGTATGTAACCGCTATGTATTGTTCTTGTGGTGAGTGTCACCTTGGATCCTTAAAATATGTCATGTATCATACACAAGTCTTGCTTACTATGATATATCTACGGGGTCGAAGCCGCTAAAGCTGATCAGACGTGAGACAGCTGAGCTTCATCGTTATTTTAGTGAAAGGGTAGTATTGAAATGTAAACAATTGTTAAGTATTCAAGAGACGTGTGAGATTAAAGAGACTTATGTTCTACAAATCATAAATGTATCAACTAAATTCAGCGTTCAATAACGATGTTGATTTTGTCGAGGGGCTATTTACATTCAAGTACATTTAGGCGATACTCGATTAACAAAATATTTGTATGATATATTATTTTGACGCCTTTTTACGCTTAGCAAGATTCTAAAATAGTGTTCTCTTTCTTTCCGTTCACTTTTCGAGGCCTGGTGCCTTCAGTCATAGGACTCTAGTGGTGCTTACTCTTGTACAGGCGCACATAATGCATAATAAAAATGATACTAATGTCTTTATATAGTATAAGTATATAACGGTCAATATATGATATTTATTAAGAATTTAGTTAAAAATATGTTATGTAAATCAAAATTTTACCAAAACCAAGTACAGTCTATATTTTTAGTCTTATATAACAAAATGTTAGTACATTATGGAAATTAATATCATATCGTATCGTAGACGAGATATTGCGGAGAGTATTCAGTTATGTGAGACACTTCCCTCGCGTCTGAAGTATCTGGAGCTGACAAGCTAATCTTGATGTACTCTCTTGAGATACTGAAGTTCGCGTCTTGGATTATATGCGAAGTAAAGGTATTATGTGTATTTATAAACAACAGTTATTAAGAGTTGATTCCGTCTCGAGATGATTCATAATTTTCATTAACAAATGCTTACAAATATTGGGCGGATAGTGAAGAGCTGAGTGTTTTAACACTAGGTTTTATATATAACGGGGAGATATTTAGATAACATATTGTAGTTAACAGGAATTATATTATTGTAATGAGTTCAGTCTTTATTTAAGGTAAACTTTATATAATGTATAAGTAATTTTTCTTTTTCAGTAATTTACTTAAAAATGAAATATCTACTTGCAGTAATAAAATGTACAATAAATTTGTTTATAAAATTGAATCCGTAATAGATTGATCCCAGGATCAAAAGACACTGTAACTGTTCGGAATTTCAAATTTATAGGATACTTTGTGTGTGTATGGTGATTCATACCGCCTCAAAGCTTTGAGAGGTTGAGTCTTACAGGTGCGGTATCTATAAACAGCAATGTACGTAAGTAATACTACTACTTAGGTAATTTAATATCGTCGTAACGACTAGTAAATAAAATAGTTATCAATCTATTTTTTTCATTCACGCTGTATTCATGTGCGAGACATGGCAGGGTGAGCAGAGGGACCTTGGCAATCTAGTATTAAGAGACGCTGTTCCGTTCTTCACTTGCCAAGTACAAGGGAAATCTATTCTGAAAAACGTAAGAATCCTCTTAGTGAGGTTAGAACCTACGATTAATGTGTTTATTCTCATATTATATGTCTCAATATTAAATATCTAAGACCGTAGAATACGTTTGAGGCCTGTCGTGGCGCAGCGGTACAAGCGTTGCCTGTAACCGACAGGTTCTGGGTTCGATCCCCAGTCGAGGAAATGAAATATTTAATATTTTCAATTTGAATATTTAATGTTTTCATTTCTTCGCTCTGGTATTAAGGCAAAGCGCGGCGTTGAGTTCCGCCACTCAACACGCAATGCCTTTGAGGCATTGCGTGTCGGCGGAAAGAATCGGCGGAAAGTGGGGAACGGATGTGGAACGGAGTGTCTTAACACTAGGTTCCCGGGTTCTCTCTGCCTACCCTGCCTTGTGCGGGATACAGCGTGAAGCTAAAAAAAAAAGAATACTGTGAAATGTTTTTTCCCCCTGCGCTATAACGGTCAGAAATTTAATACTCATTCCTAAAATCCCCCTTAACATAAATGTAAAAGGTTACTTTAAGCTGACAGATGATTATCTTTCAAGAAGGAGATTAAACGATAAAGGTTAAATACCGTCAAAATCAGTTTTATAGTGTCGAAGAAGAAATTTATCGTATATTAAATGCTGATATATATTTTATTGTAGTCCCATCATGATGTAGAGACATGATTAATTGCACGCAAAGTGAGTCAAGAAGTGATAAATGCTCACCGCTCAGAAGTGCCACGAATCAGAAGCTTTAGCTTTTTAAAATATGAATTCAAATTCGTCTAAAAGAAATATTTAAACAAACTTCAGTATACTGCAATGTTTTTACTTTGTTATTATAACTTTAAAAATAAGCAGTGGGAACCTGGGCACATTGATTTTAATAAATGAATATAGATCCATAACCAAGAAAGTAAAGCGTTTACAATAACCCAGATTCTATCTGTGTAGTATTTTCATTGAAATTCTATTAAGTTTGGACTGGAACGACTGTACTAAGAGTAATGCAAAAGTTTCATACGGGACCGCAAAGTACAGACAACTTCAAGCATGACATTTGACTTGTTAAACTGATTAAAAGACAATCAACTAGTCAAAACTAGGTAA
>DWMZ01003949.1:0-12185 GCA_018249855.1 Eueides tales michaeli | reverse complement strand
TATATATATATATATATATATATATATATATATATATATATATATATATATATATATATATATATATATATATATATATATATATATATATATATATATATATATATATATATATATATATTTTGAAGGTATTGCGTGTTCAGTTGCGAAACTCAACGCTGCGCTTTGCCTCGTTACCAAAGCGAGGAATCGAAAATAATAAATCTTTGCTTGTCGATATACCCCGAATAAATGAAAAGAGTACATAGAATTAGACATTTGGTTTTTTTTACTTCACACAGCATTTCTCGAGGCCTGTCGTGCTGCAGAAATACAAAAAATGACTGTAAACTTGAACGGTATCCACATTCGATGATAATAAATATTTAATAATTATCTTTTTTCGCTTTGGTAACAAGACAAGGCGTGGAGTTGTGGCATTTAGCAGATAATGTTAAACGTAACGGAGTGTCTTAACTCTAGGTTTCCAAGTTCCCTCCGCCTATTTCACCATGTCCAGGATACAGCGTGAAGCTAATAAGACAAAATTTCTGAGACGCTTAGTTTTGTTACCAGAGTGCGATATAAGTAAAATTAATTCATTGCTTTGAGTGAGAAGCTAAGAATGGAATCCAGAACCATCATGTTGGTTGTTAGACATTTTGCTATTGCGCCAACACTCCTTCAATGTTTGTGATTAGATAAATATCTAATAATTGCGTTTATAAATTTGTAAATATTAATAGTAGGGAGTGGCGAAACTCTACACCGAGCTGTACTTACCAGAGCGGCGAAGTATTAATAATTTCTTAGAAATCGAACCTTCACCTATCGTATTTACAATTTATAAATATATCTGTATATAATTGATACTCCTGCACTACAATTAATAGCGGGCTTCATTTGCAATAGTATGGATGTTAGTACAGTATTCAACATTCTCGCATACCTCACTCACGTACAGAATAGCTGTCGTAATTCATTGGAAAGATGTTCACATTTATGTATGTATATTGTTTGTATCTCTCTCTCTCTCTCTCAGCTTCACGCTGTATCCCGCACGTGGTAAGGTAGATAGAGGGAATTTGGGAACCTAGTGTTAAGACACTTCATTTCGTTCCCCACTTTCCTTCAAATTCGAGACATACCACGTTGAGTGACGGGACTCAACGCCGGATTGTTTTGTCTAATTATATTTTTTAGCGTTTTAGCGTAAGAAAGTCGTGCCGTAGTGACATAAGTGTTCGATTGTAAACACGAACGGCTGTGGATTCGATCTTCAATCGAGAAAATTAAATCTTTATTATTTTCGTTTGTGTGGATATGCACTTCATCGGACATGGATTCATTGTAAGAAAATTAAAGGATAATTCATCAAATTCATCTATTTCTATAAACTTTATATCCTTACTTTTAACAAATCTGTAACTAATCACTGTCTATAAATGGAAGATATATTAAAAAAAAATGTATAATAGGGCCCAAAACATGATGTTTACAATTTTTGACTGTTTGTTTGTGCGTTTGTACAAAATGCAAGTCAAAATCAAGTCAAATTTTAATTTTAACCGGAAATTACTTTCATAATTTTATTTAGTAGTTAGTGAAAAATATGCTTGGCAGGTTATTTTGTGGTTCGCGTCGTATCGTGTGACACCTGAGTGTTGCTGTTTAAGCGACAAAGCGGCCGCTTCATTTGACTATTTGACAGTTAATTACTGACTAAAACGCGGCTTCACCCGCTTAAAAATATTGTAGTATTATGGAAAATGTTTATATAAATTATAGCCTATTTTTGCTTTACAATCCCTTATAGAAAAAGTAGATAGAGGGACCTCGATATTAAAATACTTCAGTCCCCATATATAATTTTTATAATATTGCGTGTACATGGAACTAAACGTAGTTTTTTGTATATTCATTTATTTATTCATTCAATTTGGTCATAACTTTAAAATTATGACCAAATTGAATGAATAAATAAATAAATAATAATACATGAACCTAAGAGGTAATCGAACCCACAAACGTCACCCTTCCTTCTAAACAAAAAATAACAATAAGAAATTATGACATTTCCGCTCCAAACATCTGCCATATCAGTATTATCAAAAAAATAGAAATTTATTTCTATGAAAGACTAATATATAAGACACATCGATAATATTTGATCGGTGATTCTCATTGTTATTTGAAGTGGTTTTTCGACGTCATTATAAAAGAATTTGTTAAGACTTTTTTTTATTAAGATTCACGCTGTATCCCGCACATAGCAAGGTAACCAGAGGGAGTTTGGAAACCGAGTGCTAAAACAATCCGTTCCGTTTCTCATTTTCCAACGAATTTGAGGCATTGAGTGTAGAGTGACAGAACTTATAACGCTGCGTTTTGCCTAGTTACCAGAGCAAAGAAATTAAAATATTTAATATAAAAATATTAAATATTTCACTTTTTCAAGTGGGGATCGAACCTACAACCTGTTGTTCAACACTGTGTGTGTCATCATTCAAAATGTCAGTCAAAAGTATTACTGACAACTTTAATGAATAAAAAGGCAAAAAGCAACTTCCCTAATTGTATGGGTACCTAAGCCAATTAACACACTATTTTTGAGATTCTTCATCTTGTATGTACGGAACCTAACACCGTGCCTTGTTCATCACGAAATTTCTGCCGATTTTGAGGTATTTTATCAAAATATTAATAAAAATCTTAATAAATAATAAATAAAATCTCCAAGCGAATCAGATATACAAGCTAGTGTTATTAGAACAATATATTTCTTGAGTGATCTATTATCATTAGCTACGAGAAGTTCTCACATTTATTTAGTTACGCCTAATAATGGCCCCATTTTTATTTATACTAATTTCCTTAATTGTACTTTGTATTAAAGTAATAGGTGTTGATTATATAAGGAATAGTGTGAAGCTGATGATGAAATAAAGCTTTCATTTCATACCAAATAATTCAAAATGCAATATCATCATAAACTACATCAATCACAAAACGTTTAAAATGATTTGTACTAAAAACAGTAGAACGTAATATGAGGCTTAATTGAATTTCATAGCCAACTTATTTTCAAAAGGTAAACTATAAGAAAAGAGATTAACAGAGGCCTAAGTATTCAAAACGACCTTGTCCTTTTTTTGGTAGGCAGGGGCCCTTTAAGATGTCTATTTTAAGCCGATTTCTAAAAGCGTTGCGTGTTAAATGGCGGCGCAGTCTATTTCAAATATATCATTGTCACATATACAAAAATGTAAATATTACATTTAAAAAATATACCTCATTTCTTTCGTTTATTTTCAGGTGAAGCAGTAAATGTAGAAAACCTATGGTAAATTGTTTGATGTCCTCTCAATAAATGAAGAGATCCTAGTGTTAAGACACACATTTCTTCACTTTCGTTACAATTTAGGAGGCCGACAGGCATTGATATTCTAAAATATTTATTTATCGCAAATAAAAAATATTAATAATTTCTGAATTAAAAAGTTGAAAATAACATAAAATTAAATAAATACACATAAACATCAACCAAGTTAACAAATTAAAACTTTAAACGAGCTTTTTAAACTAGTAATTTAGATATAGTCAATTAACTTTAGTGAAGTAATTACAAACACCGAACAAGTTCATACTCAACTTATCTTATAAAATAACTAAGTAATAATAATAAATGAGTAGTAATATATAATTTAAAATAAAGGAAATAAATACTTTATATAAGTATTTATCGCCGTCGTGGCGCTGTGGCACAAGCGCACAAGCGTGCGACTCTAAATGCGATTGTGGGTTCGATCCTTGTTTGAGGAAGGAAATATTTAATATTGTCTTTTTCTTCGCTGTAGTAATAACGCAAAGCATAACGTTAAGTTACGACACTCAACACGCAGTGCCTCAAATTCAGTAGAGAGTGGGGAACGTTACGGAGAGCCTTAACACTATATTACCAAATTCCTTTTGTCTATTTTACCATGTGGGATACAGCGTGAAGATGAATAACGTTTTTTTTATAATAATTCATAGAGGCTTGTCGTGACTGTGAACTCCATAAGTTGTGGGTTTGATTTCAACTCGATGAAACTATATATTTAATAATTTCATTTCTTAGCTCTCATTGCGAGATAATGTGCAGCATTGAGTTCCACCATTCAACACGCAACCAAATTCACGGAAAGTGGGGATGGGAAGTGTTAATAACAAAAGAGTGTCCTAACATTAGGTTCCTAAGTTCCCTCCGTGTACCCTATCATGTGCGGATCACAGCATGATGCAAAAACTAAACATCCCCCCGAATGAATGTTTAATGATGGATGAACCTATAACCATTACGTTATACTCAGACGCTATGTCACACGCATATTGACCATATTTTAATAAAAAAATGATTTTGTATTTAATATTTATCTCCACAATGGCGTAAAAGCTTTTAAGACTGAAATTTATAACAATCCAGCTAGATTATCTAGCTTTCAGCGTTGCAGCGTCTAAGCTCAACATTGTCTTCGTTTATCAAATAATATGCGTTTTCACGTACATTTTTTGTTAAAATTACAAAAACCTATGAAGATGACTAATATATTTTAGTTTCTTTAAATTCTATTATGTATACATTTAAAATTAAAAAGGAAATAAAAAATAAAATAGAAGTCAGTCATGGCGCAGGGGTACAAGCGTGCGAAACATGAGAGCATTCGATGAGTGGGTTCGATTTTCACTCGAGAAAATTAAGTTTTGAAGTTTTTACTATGTATGTTGAGTGTTTTGTGGCACAATGAGATATAGGATAACGGTGTGTCTTAACGTATTAGAATAAAAAAAAATGTAATTATAATGTGATACCACTATTTCAAATTTTTATTTAAAAAAAAATTGATGATGACGACAATTAAATTATTTAAATTGATGATAACGTATGGCTTAGTGGTCTGAGCGCTTGGACGGAGAATCAAATTTTTATACGTTTATAAATAACTATTTTACTTTCCTTTCTTGAGACCTTTTCTAATCGATATTTCTTTCACAAGATGAGTCCGATCCCTACTTTTGGGATTGTTAATTAAAAAATATTTACATACATATATTATTTGCTTAGCAATTCATAGATTTCTAATTTAGAGGTAGGTAGTAAATATTTTTAATTTAAAATGAAAATTTTAGTTATGAAATGTTAAAAGTACGAATTTAAAGTTATCAATTCTAAATTTGAGGCAGTAGTAGGTGAAAAACCTATATACAAAACGCTTCTCATTGTCCTTCTAGTAAAAAAAACGTTGTACCGCCACTGTACACAATATATCTAAAACCAAATTAAACCAACGAACAGAGTGTCTTAACACTATTCTCATCGCTTACCCTCACACTATAAATATGCTAATAAAATTCCAATAAAACATAGATCAGCTTAATATTCCAAGATAACTTGAAAATTTTCAGCCATACAGATCCGTTACTCGTGCGATAAACACCAAGAACATGAAACAAATGGTACGCTATTAAAACTTATACTGTATCTCATACATTAGGGGAAGTGTATAACAAACACTTTGTAAGTGACTTGGAATATGGGAAAAGTTAGTGAGACATATAATATTGTTGGATTTGATTTATTTGTGACGATGGGTGCAAGTTCGGATCCTTGTTTGGGGGAACGTTTATGGTAATATTGGAGTATTAGCGTAGATTATAATATTATAAAATAAAAAATATAGCAATGTGTGTTGATTCCGTCTGTCGTGGCACAGCGGCACAAGCATGTGACTTCAAACGCGAACTTAGGGTTCCTTCCTGACTCGAGAAAATGAAATATTTAATATTTACAGTCTAATTATTTAATGTTTTCATTTTTTTCCTCCTGGAAAAAAGGCGAAGTGCAGTGTTGAGTCCCGCCACTCAACACGCATATGCTTCAAATAAGGCAGAAAGAGGGAAACGGAACGGAGTGTCTCAACTACCATTTAAAATACATATTTTCTCCAGTGATAACGGTCTATAACGATAGACCAATTTGTGGCCGATAATAATACAAACTCAAAAGTTATTAATTTTTTTTGTCTCAGAAATAGCTTAACCGATTTAAATTAACAAATGTTACTGTAAGTTGCCAAAAATACCAAAGTTTTCACCATAGTATTTTTCGTAACTTACAGTAACATTTGTTTTAGTGTTTATTATGTTTAAATCAATTCATAAATTTATACCAATATTTTGCTTGACATCAACAGTACAAAATTGTTTTATAGATACTTTAATTTTCATTTGTAGACATTGTCATCGCTAGTCAAAACAAATCTGTAACTGATCACCCTGTCCGTATATGGAAAATATATTAAAAAAATATTATAGGGGACACAAAATAGTGACTCTTTTTAATTTTCATCTGTTTTTCTGTGCGTTTGTACACGCTAATCTCGGAGACGGTTAGCCATTATATTATATTCTGGCAACCTTTCTTCTAAACTAATTATTTGTTTTATGATTGAACTAACAATTGATAAATGAAGAAGTTACCTCAATCTAAAATATTAAGTTCGGCAAAATTGCTACAATTTTTTTAATCATTTATATTATTTATCCTTAATTTTTTAAATGAATCTTCAGTTTTTAATAATTTAACTAAATGTTTAGGTTTTAATGAATATATATTATTTTAAAAGTGATAAAAGTACTAGAATAAAAAAGTGTTATTCAAGTTCGCAAAACCGCGGGCAGGTCGCTAGTTGTGAATATTTGTATTGAAACGTATTATGTATGTACGCATTATGTATATACATTACATATTATTATATATATTATGTATTGTCATTTTGTTTTAGTTTTTCTGCTCACACTCGTACATTGTACCTATAATACAAATCCTAGAGCACAATTTTAAAAAAAAAATACTAACAAACGAAAAATTATGTTAGACATTCTGCATCCAAATTCTACATATTGCGTATTATACAGTTTGCAGAATTAAAAACGGTATTTTAAGCAAATTATTACCACAACTGGATTTGAAGCTTTAACAAAAAAGCAAGTACTTTATAAAGTTTACAAGATGTCTTATACTAACTTACGTTTAGTGGGTTCCTAAAGCTTACGTTACTTTGATGGATTACACCTTTGTTCTGTACTAAGATGTCAGCCTTTCTACATATACTTGGTAAGCTTATCTACTTAAATATTGTTATATAGGGAAGTTAATAAGAGGTCACAGTTAAACACACCCTTTCTGCCTTTAATCGTTGCGGGTTTGATGTTCGTTTGTGGGATTACTTATATTTTTTTTTCATTCAGTACAATTATTTGAGGTCATCGTGGAGGAAATAGAGTATTTATATCTTTTCGCTCTGGTAACGAGGTAAAGCGCGACGTCGCGTTCCTCCATATAGCATTAAAAATCGGCGGAAATTGGGGAACAGAGTGTCTAACCGAAAAACAGAATATTTTAATACTATGTTCCCAGGTTCCCAGGTTTCAGGTTTAAGGGGAGTTAGTAGATAAAAATTAAGACAAGACTAACATTATGTGTTTGAGGATGAAACTTAACGTCATGATTTGAGGTTATTGATGCTATATGTTTTGTTTGTCCTCGCAATAGTTCCCCGCATTAATTACACAATTATTTATTTTATATAATTTTAGTGAATTTAGGATATTATTATAATTATTTATTTCTTATTTATTATTTATTTCTCTTTTTTTCTATAGTTATCTGTACTGTTATGCCTTTATTTAATACGTCGAATGTTTTTTTATCAAATTTTGTTGCATTTTGCGTGCAAAAAATATATTACAAATATCGTTGATTATTTATTTGAGCCTGTCGTGGCGTAGCGGCACAAGCGTGTGGCTGTAACCGACAGGTTCTGGGTTCGTTTCACAGTCAAGGAAATGAAATATTTACTTAGTTTCAAAAACCAGGCAGTTGAATTCCTTTTAAATATTTATACTCTCCAATATTTTTCATTTTGTTAAAGTGTTAATCCACACTTAAGAAAGAAAAATTCAAACGTCGCGGTATTAGAACCCCCACCTCCTGAAATCCAGCCAAGCGCATTTACCACTAAGCCATACGTTCGCCATCGCTAGAACGTTAAAATTTTAAATTATACATAAAAGGCTTTCTACAACACAAAATGTTTAAATAAAATATGAAAGGAAACTTGTGAACAGAAACTACAAGTATATTCATTATTTAGTAATCACTTAACACTACCGATTGATCGAATTTGCATAATAATGAGATTGCGTCAAATAATGTAACATAAAGTATTTATGCATATTAAAATTAATACTTAAGAACTAAACAGCGCCTGTAATTTGTTATCTTCTATCTCAAAAAAGCAGGCCACATTAAAAAAAGGTTAAAAAGCCTCATTTAATTTATAAGATCCAAAAAAGCTTTTGTACGAGCGAAAGTAAAAACCATAACAAAACAACTGTCACTGAAATAAGCTCTGCGTTGTCAGAAAAATATTTTTGTATATATTTCACGTGTCAAAAGTGACATTAGAGTATTTGTCTAGACGTATAACTGACGAGGATTGAATAAATAAACCATTTGTACGGAAGCAGTGTGTTTAGCAGCGAGATAGTAATAAGTTAGATTTTCATTTAATTTTAAGAAGTAGTGGTTAATTTTAGCGTTGCGGCGTTAAGTTTCGCGACGACGCAGTGCCTCAAATTTGGCAGAAAGAGAAATCGAATAGAGTGACTTAACTAAGTTCCCAAGTTCGTTGTACCTACCATATGTGGAATACAACGTGAAGCTGGTTAATTTTTAATTTCTTGTAGCGTTATAATTAACAATAGTAATATTTAACAGTTCTATTCTATACTAAGGAAAAAAGACGTAAGTATTTTTTCAAAATGTATTTAAATTTGAACAAAGCGGGCGAACTCACTCACCCCCTACGTTACGACAGGTCTGTATTCTACATATTCGATCTATTTTGTAGATATTACAATAAAATATAAAAAAAAAGACCTTCACGGCACAGTGCGATAGCATCTGATTGTAACGCGGTGGTTAGGGGTCAATTCGGAGAGAAAATAAAAATAATATACTTTATTTTTCGCTTTGGATGACTCAGAAGTCAGCGTTGAATTTCAGAAATCAATATATAAGTCTGCGAAATGTAAAAATAAAATAGTATATGGCTTATAGCACAGTAGGTGGAGGGAACCTGGGAACCTAGTTGGAAAAATATTTGATTGAACCCGCAATTTGTTTTAAACCAAGTTAATTGAAAATTATGCACCGCACTTCAATGTCCATTATCTGTTAAGCACATAATTTCGTTAAGGCTCTAAAGCTTTCGCCTTCGAAACTGAGTACTTAAAATATTTAGTTTGTTTAATTTTTACTCATTTACTGAATTTTTGTCACGTAAAAAACATGAACATATTGCTAAAAGGCTCTGTTTCTTATTTTCGAATTCTACGTATTTAGATGTCATATATGCTGAATAGCAGGACCAAACAGCATACCTTGGCTAGTGCGAGGCCGAGCGAAGAAATGAAAATATTTTTTTACAGGAACTTGGGAACCTAGAGTTAAGACACTCCGTTCTAAGCAAGGCACTTCTGTTCTCTTCTTACTTCTTACTTTCCGCCAATCCTTGAGTGACGGAACTCAACGCCAAATAATATTATTTATTATTTCATTTCCTCGAGTAAGAATAGAATCCGTAATCTGTCACTCTTACGTGTGTGGGGCACGTCCGCGTGTGTTGCGACAGGCCTCTTAATTGGAAATAGATAGATTATAATATAGCGTGAAACTGTAAACATGATGGTCATGGGCTATTTCGGTGAAAAGTAATTTCATCACTACTTGAAAAATAATTATGTTTAAACTATTTTATTTTGTTGACGATAAAAGATAAACCACTACAATATGCAATATCTTAAAAATCGAATGTTTGTGTCAGCATCTGATTCATTCTGTCTATCCTAACATATGGGAAAAAACTTGAAACTGTTATTCAAAAATATTTTTTCAGCTTTATGCTGTATCAGTAGATGGCAGTGTAGGCAGAGGGAATCTAGAGTTAAGATATTCCATTCCCTACTTTCTGGCGATTCCTTGCGTGTTTAGTGGCTTTGCCTTGTCACTGAAGTGAAAAAAATAACATATTAAATATATTCAATAATACATTAAATATATATCCTGCAATGTTCAATTATACGTTATTAAAAATTGTATATTAAATATTTCATTTCCTATCGCTGGAATCGAACCCACAACCTGTCAGGTTTAACTTATACGTTTGGGCCTCTATGTCACAGCAGCTGCAGTTTTTTTATATAAAGTACATACAAATTATATGAATATACAGAAGGCACTTAGCGTTCATTAAAGATTATTATACCGCAGTAACAAAACGCTAGGGCTCAGATTAATAGTTGTACGAGAACCCAAATCAAAGTTGGCACTTGTCAGAAATATTACTTGCGAACGATAAACTTGTATTTGTAGGACTCAATGATATAAGAGTAATGGCAGTTGAAATTATACATAGAATTGTTGATTAAAAGTGGCTATCAGTTCAAATTCATTAGATTGTTTGTACATACAGATATTTATGAGATAACCAAGGACATAGTATGGCATATGCGACAGATTGTAAATAAGCAAGGCGTTTTGTTCCGCCACTCTACACGCTCACACCTGAATAAGGACAATATTTCAAAAAAAAGTAATTAAAATATTAACCCTCCCTCCGAATGAGAATCGAACCTATAACGTCACGTTTACATCTCGCTGTTCAGACGCTGTTCCACTGCGACTTATCAAACTTCTTATCATCGTCATATTTTTACTAAATATATTTGTGCTCCGAATTTGGTTGGACAAAGCTCACTAGGTCCTGCAGGTTAGTACCTTACTCCAAAGGGAGGGACAAGTAATAAATTGAGAGCTTTATTACATTTTTTAGAGTTACACTCAATTTACCGCATAGCTGGTTAAACGGGAAGAGTCAACCGTGAAATCAGTCCTCGACATTTCTTTTGTGGTGGTTGAACAACGCTACACTGTTTATACCAGGATTGGAAAATTTGCCCTGACGGCCTTGTCTGATTTAACTACATGAATATATATTTTATTTAATTTGGGCGGAGTTAGAGAAAACTCACGTAAAGTGTATAGTAATTCTGGCATATGACATCCTTTGTCAGCCAGTGAAAGTCCCAAAAAAATCAGTATAGCTGTATCGAAGAACACTTTGCTTACCTTTTTTTATCGTGTAAATAACTATGTCCAACTGATGAAACACAGTTATTTCGAAATACAAATATCGATAGTCATACTCGTAGATATATGGATTATGAAGCCAAGCGTGTAACAGATTCGAACTCTCAACTATCACTATGGTTAAAAAGTAATATACACATTTAGCTTCTCGCTGCATCTCGTATATAACAAGGCAGAGAGTGCTTGCCTACCTTTATATGCGGGATGCTTGTATTTTATTAGTTAAATATTGTATTTCATCATTAGTTAAATATATGTATTTAGTGGTCAAAATAGAAAAAGATAAATAGTCGTGTTTCCAAAGCGAGGAAATAATTCAATATCACGAATGTGCATCGAACACACAACCTACGCATTTACAATTAGACGTTGTGCCAAGACAGCTTTATATATACTTAAATACATATATAAGCAGATATTAGATATCGTCCATAAGATGACAATAGAAGTACCCCATTTCCATTACCGCAAAGCTTGTATGAAATTGTGGTCAGATTTATTGCTTTCACAACGTTTAGACGTCCGAATGCTATACTTAGAAATATAAGTGGAGATCGAACTCACAACCTATCGTGTACAGATGCACCCATAAGCCCGGCATCACGACATGCCTCGACGGCTAAATGAAAACCTAAATAGCAATAAAATATTAACGCTACTGCCTCTCAAGTAAATTCATTTCAAATCCACTTTCAATACTATATCTACCTACCCTACATATGTACGTTATTTCATACAAAAATGACAACCGGTGATGGATCACTGACGATTAGCCATTTCCCAATCCCCGCATTTGTCAAATGGATAGAAATTGAAAACGATTAATCTATCGTTTCGCTTGTTCAATTTGTTTTGATTCAGTAAACTGATATTAAGACTTCTTAAATGAATTGTTACTTTTTTACGCATTCAAGTGCTTTTTTCGTGTTTTTTTTTTTTCACTTCTATTGGA
>DWMZ01003948.1:0-12187 GCA_018249855.1 Eueides tales michaeli | reverse complement strand
AAAAGAAACACAATTATACTATTGAAACACAATTATTTATAAAAACTGTATCTACGTCTCACCGCACGAGTGCGTGTAGGTTGGAACGATGGATTTATCTGCATTAATCTTTTAAATCTTTTAAATCATTTTAATGTATATGCGCGGTTTAATATTTTATAAAAATTCTTTTAACATTATTTATGATCACCAAAAGCCGATATTTGCTAAAATATTAATAAAATAAAAAGAGTAAATATGTGTATATGCCAGGATTATATATTATTGTACAAAATAATTTTATACATTTCATTTCAACTGATTTTATTTAAGCTTACCTGTCGTAGAGGTATGTCACGGTGGAGGGATACGAGTATGTGACTGTTAACGTGATAGGTTGGTGAGTTCGATAATATCAAATTAAATATTTATTATTTTCATTTTTTAGCCGTGATTATAAGTAACACTTGAGATGCAACGCCTCAAATTCGGTGGAGAGTGGGGAACGGTACGGAGTGTCGTAACACTAGGATCCGAAGTTCCCTCTGCACTACGAAGTGCGGGATACAGCGTGAAGGTTAAAGAAAAAAAAGTTGCTTATAACATCGTGTTAGGCGGCAGGGCACAATTATGAAACGTGAAGGAAGTTATAAATACATCACATTTTATTGTCTCTGGTACCAAGACAAAGCGCAGCTTTAACGTTTATCACTCAGCACACAATGTCTCATACACATGAATCCGGTAACTCTAAAATCAAAACTATTAACTTGAAGTAATTTAACTAAACTAAAGCCTTTCTCAATAAGATTTTATATGTTTTTATATATGTTTGATTTTATATGTATGTGTTACAATCCATAATTAAACACAACTTTTTAACTCTTTCCTTAAAAGGAGTTCGAACACCTGTTGTATTTTTTTTGGTTACTACCAATAATGATGGCTGGTTTTTTTAGATTTACTAGAAGACTGTAATTATCTACCAATGATGAAATAGGAATGTCATTGTCGAAGTAGGTGACAGTCTTGGATAGCACATTGCCATCAAAATTATAAACAAATCATAAACAAAAATCAAATCATCTGCATACAGATGAATCAGAGAAGAGAGAACACTAATAATATTGTTAATAAATATAGAGAAAAACAAATAGGGAGAAAGTGCATACCTCAAGGTGACCTTGAGGTATGCAAGGCGTGACATCTTTGTTATCCAATTCGATGTTCACAAATTAAAACGCAATTCACGAGACAAACGTAAATTAAATATTCTTCTCTAGGCTGTGGCTTGGATCCCCACTGAAGGAAATGAGATATTTAATATTTTCATTATAAATATTTAATGTTTCATTTCCTCACTCTGGAAATAAGGCAAAATCGCGGTGTTGAGTCCCGCCATTCAACACGCAAATTCGGCGGAAAGTAAGGAACGGAAGTGGGACGGAGTGTCTTTACACTAGGTTCCCAAGTTCCCTCTGCCTACCCTGTCATGTGCAGGATACAGCGTGAAGCTAAAAAAAAATTATAACAACTCTATACATTTATAAATTTACAAAAAATTATATAAAAAGCGGTGTTATTGCTTAAAAATCAAATTCAAATTTTACATAGCTAAGGACTAACTATTATCGTATAGCGTGACACCAAGTATTATGTGCGTTGTAAAGAGTCAGTATGGCAGCTGCTATGGTAGGTATTGAGTAATGTGCGGGCATCGATCATGCTCCATACATCCATCTCGCGGGAATGATCGCTCGCTGTTGCGTCGAGGTTTTTTCCTGCGGGCAGCCTTCATTTGTCCTTTAATAGACGTGATTTATTGCACTTTGCTACATTTTATTGGTTTTATAATTTATACTATAATATCTTCATGAGAGGAGTAAACATATTTCTAGAGCATGCAGATATTGCAAGCGTTCATAGGCCATGGTAACTACCTACCATCAGGAGGGCCTGTCTGTGTTTTGTCACCATCTTGGTATAAAAAAATACTGTAATAAAACTTAAACTTATAAAATGGCATATTTGTACTGGTATATGTATTTATGAATAATTATATTAACAAAATTGATTAAGTCCGAGTCGGCTTCTGTACCATTTTGAAAACCGTAAGTCAACGGGGAGTACGATACGTATAAACTTAAGTTTGCCAGGCGTATACACAATAAAAATTGTGATTTGATTAATTTCACTAAAAGTAAAGGTGGTGGTGGTGGATGAGAGTTCCGTTTTTACTTAATATAGTCATAAATAATAATTTAACAAATATAAATAGATGAAACTCATACTACTACTTCCACGTGTTGGTACATCATCTGTTGTACGTTCACTTCTAATACTTCCAGTATACTTAAGTTTCTAACTGTAGTTAGCAGCGCGCTCTGTTCACTTTAACTATTCCAATATTTTAACTTGAGTCCAAGTTATGTCTGTAATTAATTCGGACTTAACCATTGTGAGGCGCCTTTGTTAGGTGGATATCCTGAGACATATTACTAAATTGTAAGACGTGAGGCAGACACAGGGTACTAAAGATGCATTTTACTGACGCCGTATAAATAGTTTATTATTTAGTGTTTGTCCCACATATATAGGTAAGCGATAGTCTTTAGAGTTAAAATCTACATTCTCTGCTCTTTCCCTTTAATCATGGCATTCTCTGTTGAGAGCCAGAACTCACCATCACACTCTCTGCCAAAGCATATTTTAAAGGAAGCAAGCAAGTCGTAACGACAGCTCATAATATGTGTAATATACATTTTAATTTATTCACCAGAAAATTTTATTATACAAAAGGTTTAAAAACAAAAATGTCACGAGGTTTTGTTCATATTTTATAAGGTCCAGTAACAGTTTTGAGTAAAATTGAATCTCGCTCATGACTAGACCTACAAAACTGAACTTAAATGCTACAGGCAGATGACGTTGGTTTCGAAGCAATTTTTTGTGCACTAACGCGATCACATCCGCGACCGACGAGAGATTGATAAATATCGAACTCGGGACTATAAACTTGTTATCTACATGTAGTAGATCGTAGTACTACAGTATATGTCTACTGTACGGAGTTAATCTTTTATAAGAAAAATAATTTATGTACTTTACCTAAAAATATTTAATTTAGAATAGTTTTAACTGGTTGTATAAACCTACAATGCATTGAGGCCATAGTGACGCAGCAACACAGCGTCTAAATATGTTGAGATGTTATACTCAGAAGCTATATTCAGATGCTATATGTACTGTAAAATGTTTTGAGTCAATTTCCGCTCCGAGAATTAAATTATTTTCATTTCCACATTCTGGTAACAAGACAAACCACATCATTGAATTCCGCCACTCAAAACATAATGTCTTGAATCTTGAGCTATTCGTAGAGTCACACAATGTCTCACCACTAAAATCCGTTTATTTTCCATGCCATTTGCATGTATGAATATATAATGAAATATTGAGAAACTTAGCATTTCAATAACTACAATTACATTTTGTATAAACAAATTTAATGTAAAGAAGAATAAACTTACCTTGATGCTTGCATTAAGAAATATAGCATTGTTGTTTTAAAACACGAAGAGCTAGATGTCTTGTGTGCTCGTATTGAACGTAAATCATAATAAGAAACACTAGAGGCATACAGTTCAAAACTTATTGAACTAGTTTTGAAAGGTGTTTTGAAATATTTCCACATTGTTCGCTTGTTACAGGAGCTACATATTATTAATATATACGTTTTATATACATTTTTGGTTATTTATATAAATATTCTGGTAATCGTTAGAAAATATATCCTATTTGTCGAGTTACATACTACTACTAAGAGGAGATAGTAAATACATATAAAAATAACACATTTTGCAAAAACTGAAATGCACTTTTTGTTAAATCATTATTCTAGATTTGATCCCCACTAGGAGAGAGGGAATCTAACCTGGAAAACATCTTAAAACACATTATATATGAAAACATATTTTAACACAATTAATTTGGTCAATTATGCAATAATGGAGGTATTATAACAAAAACATCACATTAATTTAGTAATTAGTAAGTAAATTATATTTAAATTGATGAAATAATTAATGTAAACAACACAACATAATGTTAGCTGAGCGTCTTGTTCAGTATAAGTGTTATAGTTTCTCATCTCTTTTACGCCAGGTGAAGTCAAGCCGCGCGGTGACGCGGGACATATTCATGTAAACGTTAATACCAATCACTAGACATGGACGTCACTGGGACGACCGCGTCCTCAGCCGGAGCATATTGTATGCAACGTTATGCAGGTTTGATGATATTTGGATGGCGCACAAATGTCTACAACGTGAACACCTGTCAGTACACACTAAATTCGACATATTAACTATTTTTTGTTTCTATTTTGTATTTATATTATTAGAATGTTAATTTAACCTGAACTCGAGGACATAGTGGTAGGACGTCACTAGACATATGTACATTATTAAGAATGTGTAATAAAATCAATAAGCAATTATTATATTAGAAGTAAATATTATTACTAAAATAGGTACTCTTCGCGCGGTGGCCGGGTGGGGGTGGCCGAGGGTGGTGCGGGCGTGTACAATTTCAACGCAGTTCTTAATTATGTAAAATTGCTAGTTTACAACAAGACATTAATCATGATTACTGTCATTAAAACTATAATTCCTTTAAAACGTCCGCAGTAACATGAGGAAATGTTTTCAATGATAGATTACAATATGTATGCAAACATATTCAATTACAACATATTCTATTTTTAAACTATAAAGTAAGTAAGGTCGTCAGGGCGTATAGTGGGATGCATCAGTTATGGGTTCGATCCCCATGAAACAATGTCATATTACTTGATCACATTATTTGATTTATTTTCATATGTCCGCGCCAAAAGCCGCGCCTGGAAAAAATGGAGAAAAAGTTTAAACTTTTCTTTTAAACACTTGATGTGTTTATTGGGGACATATGAAAATATATATCCATTAGGAGTTATATATTAGGTTCAATTTTTATGAGTCTTACGTCAAATTAATAGGTAACAATGATAAATAAAAACACTTTGCTTGTAAAGTCAGATTTACTCGTATTTACATGTTACAATAATGTTAAATCCTTCGCAGTTAAAAAACTTATGTAAAAATGACATATTTCAGAGACATTCAGTAGAACCATACATGTCATATTGATGACTAAATAATTTTATGGATCTGATATTAGCAAGAGACCCTTTCAAATTCATGAAAAATGTTTATACAGGATTATGTGAGATGATAATAAAATTTAAAGGTTTCATTTTAATGTAACAATATATGTTGTGAACCGTCATAAAGACGAGGAGCGTGCGTCCTGTGACCAAGCCTGACGTTAATCTTTAAAAAAACATTAATTAAACAAAAAGAGAGATAAAGAGCGGTTCTGGACGAGCTGTGGTTATGGTAGTAGTTTAATTTGTTTGCAATGTTTATATCTATATATTTAAAAACCAAGGCCAATGAAAAAACGGTCAGACAACTTATAGCACTAATATATAAAATGTATCTAAGCTTTTATTCAAATAATGTAAATAATGGACTGCAAATTGAATATAAAAAAGTTAGAATAAACACGAGTTGAAATTGAAGTTGAAGGTCTAAACTATGATGACTATAACAAAGAAAACTTTGCTTCTTAATTTAATTTTCTCTCTTGAACAATACACTAGCATTAAATAGTCGTTATTCTTTAGATTTTAGATAGTTTTATAATGTTTTTACTACAATTATAGACTTTTTGGCTAAAGACGCACAAACAAAATTATATCCTTTCATGTATGGTCAATGACCAGAGCGTACGTTGTTTAATGTGAACAATCTGTGTAAAACATATATTTTTCTCATAAAATAGACATATTTGCCATATTATGAATTAATATAATATTCGTGATATTCATAAAAATGTTAGTTTATTTACACAATGAATGCTGGATGTTTTTGATGATATGGAAAAAGTATAGTAATTAAATATCAAAACATAAAAATGCTTTTCTAAAAACAATGTTTCAAATATTTTGTAGTAGCCAGTGCTAACTATCATAGATTTATTTATTTTATATTAATAGTATAAGTGATTACCGCCGTCCACAGCCCCGTGTAACACCAGGGGAGCTACAGGTGCGTCGTCGGTCTATAATATGGATGGGTCTACAATGTACTCGCAATAAATGTTTCATTGATGAAACATTCATTGTGAGTACATTAATTTAAATTAATGGAAAGTCAAAAATGGAATTAGTTTCAGTAGTTAGTATTTTTTAAATGCACACGTTACAGCGTAGGCAGAGAGATCCTAGTGTTGAGACAAAATTCAACACTTTCAATCCAATTGAGATCCACGATCCACAAGGAGTTAGAAGTATTTACAGTATGACCTTACTGCATCACGCGATGACGTCAATTGACATATCATATATTTCTCTGAGAGTATTGTTTTTAATGTGTTTTCAAGAATGCCTGGAAGTGGAATGATTTACTTGAATGCTCCTGCAAGGAACTGAAGAGCAGCATGCTTTCGTGTGGTCTCAGAAACTAAAGTGGGATATCCAATAAATAATATCTTATATCCAACTTTGGATACTACTTCATGTTGATAGTTTCATTATAACCCACGTACTTGTATATCGGCGTTCAAATTACCGAGCTCATAGAATGTTATATGTCAAACCTGACTCTTATTTATTTGTATTGGGTCTCTTAACGGGCCACGTTATATTTTAAATGCATATGTTTTTGTTTGTCCTCCTTCATTCTGTAGCGTATGAAGCTCTGTTCTCTGGCTACCCCACTAGGAGTAAAATTAACAAAAATACATTGTTATTTATAGCTCAACATCGTCGGTGGATCGCTTCTCTCGAGGCAGACATGTCCCATGCTCACTGTGCCGGCGCTGACTGAGGTGTTCCTTACATTTGTTCTATTGCATCTTATTTAATTATAGCTCTCCATTGATGATGTACGTTATAAATGTAAAGATAAATGGTAAAGGTACATGACCTTACTAACCTTTATTTTTACGAAAACTCAAATCCATGTATTATGAGTACTATGTTTCTAAATAATAACGCAGATCTGTATTTGATTTGACTACAGTGAAATGCGTCAGCATACGACTGTCTAATAATTAATAAAGAGATATTAGTTGTATTCATATATATTAGTTGTATTCAGATATTAGTTGTATTCATATAAGCAATAGTATGATACATTTAACATACTGTTCCTTATATGAATACAAGCTTCACGCTGTATCCCACACATTGCAAGGTTGGCAGAGGGAACTTGGGAACCTAGTGCTAAGACACTCCGTTCCACTTCCGTCTCCCACTGTCTACCAAATTTGAGACCTTGCGGGTTGAGTGGCGGAACTCAACGCCGTCGCGCGTTGTCTTGTTACAAGAGCGGAGAAAGGAAAGTATTAAATATTTCATTTCCTCGAGTGGGAATCGCATTCATAGCTTGTCGCGTTTACACTCAATACTCTTGTACCCATTGTCACATCGCAAGAAGGGATATATATCATAATTTCAAATATGTATATATTTTTACAGTTTTACACTGTATATCAAACATGCCAGGGTAAGTAGAGGCAATTTCATTTTTGATGAGACACTTTGCTCCATTCTCCACTTTCTGCTGAATTTGAGGTATTACGTAATTAGTGGCGGATTTCTAATTCACGCTTTGCCTTATTGGTTGTCAGAACAAAGAAATAAAAATATGAAATATTCCTTTTCCTTAAGTAAGGATCGAATCCACAACCTATCACGTTTACAGTAGCACTCTTTGCGTCACGACAGACTATCAATTGACAACATTAGCCACTATTTTTTCTAGTCATAAATTTTCGATAATCATTTGTTCTTTTATCGTTTTTTTTGTTTAATGAAGTAAGATCATAAATTTTGATTTTGTGTTGAAGTTAATTTTCACGTAATATCACGTAATAATTAATAACGTTTTTTTTTGTTTTTATTAATTTTCAGATTGACATAGCGGGGACGAGACAGTGGTCGTGTTCTTATTCACGCTACACAGAGTGTGCAGGTGTTAAGGTGTTACATTGATGGTAATAAACAAATACAATGGAAAATGCTTTTGCAAACAATCAGAGGCGACAGCGTCCTCAGTCCGCGGGAGGTCGACGGAGGACGGAAGAGGACGGCGTGTTCCTGAAAATGACTTTTGAAAACCTATCCATAACATGATTGCTCCACGGAATCGACTCGCTTCACTAAGCATCGAAACGAGGAAAAAATTATACTCTTTATGGATATATAAAGAGTATAGCTTTCAGACTAATTGGTTTGGAAAGTATATTTTCATAAATGAAATAAAATATTAATGTCTATTTTATCGTGTAAACAAATATTGACGATTGTAACGAACAAAGTATAAAAGATTTCATAGAACTTCTTTATGAAAACTATTCGAAAGGAAAATTCCTTGAAGTAATTAATCAGCACTCCGCACTTCCAAGTTTTGGTCCTTTTCTTCAGAAAATTGAACGATTTACCAAAGAAACTATTCTTAAGCTTCATCGTTTAAAGGTGCTCGCTTATAAAATAAAAAAAGCTCCAACGACACTGAGGAAAATTAATAACTCACACCGAAGGATTTAGTTAGAGTGTAACAAGTGAAGTCGAGTGCAGCGGGCACCGGGTACCCCCTCCTCTACCAGGTGTGGGGGAGGGGGGTGAGGTGAGGGGTGATTATACAATGTAATGCGAAGTAATGACAAATTACAATAATAAATACATACAATTGTTGGTAAATGTAAATAAAACACACACGTACTATATGTACTCGTACGTAGTAACACGAGTACGTATGCACCGTACATCGAACATAACGAATGACGTTCAGAGTGTAGTGTGTCGTAAGGTATGCGCTCCATAAAGCCGACGAGCGCCGCGCGCCGAGTGCTGAGGGCCGGGCGGTGTTTGCTCCGCGCTGATACATTCCGTCCGAAACGTGAATTAGTTTCCTTTTCCGTACGTGAAGAGAGGAACACTTCACGCTCAAACTTTTATAAACGACTCACACGTTGCGGCCGTGACTGACATACAGGCACCTCACTCACTCTGTCAGTACACCTTCTCGTCCGCCATAAAATTTCACATATAATAGACTTTCTCCTTACCCTTTATATACCTATTATATTAGAAATATTTTGTATAATATTACTATTTCTCCATATATTTTCCAACCAATTTTTCTACTAGAAAAATACGACAACTTCCTCTGCCTTGGTTTCCTATGTCCAATTCGCATGATATAGAGTGAAGCCAGCAGCCAGTATTAGTAGATGATATCCCGCTCGAATACGTTTATCTTGGAAATAAAAATCATCTCAGAAAGATCGATATATATAGGTCATACATAGTACTAGAGTAGCTATTACATGGAAAAAGTTCTGGGCTCTAAAGGAAATTCTGAAATCACCAATCTACCAGTAAGATTAAAAAAGATAGTTCTAGATATATCAATTTTAATTTGGCTTACCTAAGCTCGAGCTTGACATATAAATATTCAAAAATAACCGAAGTGAATGATGCTTTGCATTTCGCATAATGTCTTAAATGTAGGTGGGCTGGTCATGTTGTGAGGGGCATAAGGCTATTTTATTATGATAGAATACCAATGATACCTATTTTAGTAGAAAGCAATAATAAAGTCAAGATCAAGTTTCTATGTGTAAAAATTTTCCTTATTTTCATGTCTGTAGTAAAACAATAATCACAGTGCTTATATTATTCAACCTTATAAGTCATTTGGTGGATGAACTGGTTTTTGTTCTAAACTAAAGGGCAACGCCTAAAAAAATATTAAAGCACATGCAACGAGTTGCAGATTGCAATTAAACTATTTGAAATCAATTATTTTTTTTTTTACCTTGTAGTGTGCTGTCGTGGCGCAAGTTATATTTTTATTTGATCGCTCTGGTAACGAGACAAAGTGTGACGTTGAGTTCCACCATACAATAGGTATAACTTGAGAATTCGGCAAAAAGTGGGGGATGGAATTGATTTAATGTGAACGAAGTGACAAGACACTCGAGGCTCCCGGGTTTCCTCTGAGAAATAAAGTGAAATTAAAAAATATAGTGACTTCTTTTAGTATTTTTAAAGTGATAATCTACAAGTATTAAATATAGTGAGCGATTATATTGTAAAGATACACCAGACTAGTCCATCTAGTTTAACCTGAGGTGATTCTCTTTCATTTTACATCACACTTTAAATTTGTTTAATTTACGCATCACTGGGTGCATCAAAGTGCGACGGTGTAAGCTTCTACTGTATATTTATGTATATATTAGTAACAACGTTACAGACTTTGTTAACCGAATATCACAATATGCATCCTTTGACACAAGCTGACTACCGTTGAATTTATTATGTTATAGGTTATATCTAATTACTGAGCTTCACAAATAAAATCATTCGTAAAGTAAAGTAAGAACAAAGTGTTAAGACACTCAGCTCTGCTTTGTTACCAGAGCGAGGAAAGGACCATATTAAATATTTAATCTCCTCGAGCGGAAATCGAGTTTCTATAATCGCCACGACAAGATTCCAATAATCTACTCAGCTTGACGCTGTATCCTGTACAGAGGAAACTTAGGAGCATAGTGTACCGCCGAAATTAAGGCATTGCGTATTGAGTATTGGAGCTAAACGCCTGGTTATCAAAGCCAATAAATAAAACAATTATTAAATGAAATATTTAAATTCAAAATATTAAATATTTCATTTCCTCGAATGGGAATCAAACCCACAACCGATTGCGTTTACATTCACACTCTTGTGTCTCTGCGCCACGACCGGCCTCAGTCTCCATTATTTTTTTTATAATAAATATTAATTGATATTAGATGATATTGACCTTCGCGGTAGCTCAGTGAGGTTCACTCGGGAGGCGGCAACTTAATAAATAAAGAAAATGAAATCTGCTTCGTAAATTACTTACGACTAGTTGGGAACAGTCTCTGTATCGCTCGACCTATCGACTATTAACCGAATACACCCAATTGAAAGTTTATATTATTTAACTTTGCAAATATACTTACTGGGGTTGGGGGCGCTACTAACTAACTAACCCAACGGAAGATTCTGTAGCGATACTATGTTTACATACTTCAAATAAAATAATGGCTAAACTACAATATTTTAGTATTATTTAAATTTATATTTTTTTAAAAAAATTTTGCACTGATGAGATGTGATAATTAAAAAATATTTATAATTTCATACTTCACTACTACTAGTTGGTTTACTTCACTACTACAAGAATAGCAGCAACAGAATATTATAATGCACATATTTAACTTCGCAGCATGCGTTGGTGAGATTACCATACAAACATCGCAACTGTTTCTTCTAAGTATAAACTGCCATACAGTATACGCTGTAATATATATACAATATTCGCAATCATTATTATACATATTTTGTCGTAATAAATTCAATGCCAATGTTGTTAAGCGAGTGCCGCGAGGTCGACCCGCTGGAGGACTCTCATCCACCGACAGTTGTGAAGTGCATTCACCCATTATTTAATTTTGCCTTATATTGTAGTTTATAGTTTAAATTCATTGCGAATTATTCTTCTTTTTAAGCTGACGCTGTATTTGTATATAATAAATCCATGCAGAGGGAACACTATGTCCCGACACTCCGACCAATTTCAAGGAAATTACGTATCAAGTGTCACAAACAACAACAACTTTATTTAGTCACAAGAGCGATGAAATGAAAATATTAAATAATTGAGTCTTCGAATGGGAACCAAATCTACAACCATCGTGTGTGTGATTGTAAGTTGCACGAGAACTCAACATAAATTTGACTCTGCTATTGATAAAAACTCATTCAGTTGATAGGAGGCGGCCAGGGCCAGGTGGTGGCCAGGCAACGGCTTGATAAAGTTTTAATATAATAACAAATTCCCCGGGTGAGGCACAGACTAGCAAATACTGCCTAATGTGGGGAATGGAAGTGTCTCAATGGATATGAAGTGTCTTAACACAAGGTTTTCTCGATCTATATTTACTATTTTTAAAGTGTTATTCTACACTTAGGAAAGAAAAATACTAAATTTAAAAACGTATAAAAATTTGGACGAAGCAGGATTTGAACCTGCGCCTCTTGAAAACCGTTCAAGCGCTCTGACCA
>DWMZ01003947.1:0-12189 GCA_018249855.1 Eueides tales michaeli | reverse complement strand
TATGTATTTATATATGTCTAGAAGCTATAAATTAATAAATATTCAGAAGAGACTAAAGAACGGAATCCGCATCTATTGCAAAATTTTTATAGGTTTTTAAAAAAAGCAAGTTGTACCTAACTTCACTGTGCAAGAAAATAGTAACTGTAACTAACCAACAACGTTTACAGTTTTTTTAATTTAATCTTCAAAAAATAAAAAAAACAAACCACATCTAATTAAGCAGTTCTCACTCAGTTTGTACAGAATTTAATCAGAACTTTTATACAATTTACATATAAAATGTATGCAATGAGCGTCGTGAAGTTTGTGATTAGTTTAGAATGAGCTTGTATGGACTGTTTATTTTGTCCAAGAAAACTAATGACGTTATTAACACAAGGCAGGAATTACAATGATTTGCGTATTGATGTCTAATCATCATTATATTAGAGGCGGTCGTGTCGCAGAGATACCGCTTACAAAGATAGATGTTAAATAAATTAACATTTTCGTATTAAATACGACAAATATTGTGAGTAAAATCAAATATATTCCCAAAATATTTTTTCCATTTATATTCCCAAAACATATTTCATATAAAATTACAATTAATCACAAAGCGAAGATGCATCGCTTCATGAATACTAAATTTAGGACTTTCAATATTACGTGCGTATATATGAGTATAGAGTATTAACTTAATAATTGAAGCCGTCGTGGAGCAGCGACAGCGACTGTACACGCGACGGGTGAGAGTTCGACGACTACAGTAGAATGATGAACAATATCTAAAAAAAATATTTTATGGCATGTACAGGCTATTGCCGGACAGGAAATGGGTCCTCTTTAGTGCCCCTGTAGTGTTAGGGTATTTCAAAACATTCCGTGTTGAGTAGCGTGGTTCAACGCCGCGCTTGATTTACCAAACTAGAAGTGAAAAAATCAATGTTAGATTCTAAATACATTTGCTATTCATTTTAAAGTGACTCGTAGTAAGTCGTGGTAACTCTAGTATCCAATATAACGTACATAAGCAGTCGTCGACGTCGTTCGACCACATTTACTTTTACTCGGCTTTACTTTCCTGTACTACATTGTGACCTGCTTTATATATCTTTATGTAGAGATACCAAATTGTTTTAATTTCACATACTTTTTGCTTCATCCTGTATTCCGCATATCGCCGGGTACCCAGATAAAGGGTACGCAGTGTTAAAACACTCTTTTACTCACCTTTTGGTTAATTTTGTGTGTTAGAACGGAAATTAACGCTACGCACATTCTCTTCGCAATCACAACTATCGTGTTTATAAGTTATATTATAAACACGATAGTTGTGATGGTGAATATTTTATTTTATGTAACTAGTTAGACTTTTACTATCTATAATTTTGCAAATATTTTTGAATTATAGCTTTAACATAAGGTATATTTAACTGATACATATGTACCTATATTACAATTAACATTAAAACCACATATAACTAATCTAGCAACATTTATATTTTAGTATTTTTTTATAAGTTCAATTTGAGCTACTCTTCAGTATCACTTTAGCTAAGATTTCGTTTAGAACTTCAGTTCTAGTGACAATAAAATTACACATAATGAGTACTCCTATTATTTTAAAATAGCCGCCGCAAGAACAGTACAAATTTCTGTACAAATCACTTTGCATGTCAGTAACGAATTATAGGACTTGATTTGTAAAATATTACATATAAAAAAAATAACTAAAAAGCATATTAATTTAAATACTTAAATCTTCATGTACAGCGTCTCGTAAATGGCAGTATCAGCAGAATGAACCTGGGAACGTAGTCTCTAGGAACTCTTACGATCTCAAATTCAATTAATCAAAATATCTTAACATAGAAAATGTTCTACAATTAACTTGATTGTTTTATTATCACAGACAGCAGGTGTTTGAAGAATTGTTGTATATAAAAATTTAATATTATTTGCTAAAGTATATTTTTAGTAGTTAAATTGATAATAAAATTTATATGCAACAAATTTCTATGTAAGAGTTATTAACACAAAAAATATTTGTATATTTGATATGTGTAGTGATTACATTGAAATTTTACTTGTAAGAAATATATAAAAAAACAAGCGAAGTGCGAGTCAGACTTGCGCACGAAGGGTTCTATTCTTACAATAACGGCAATATTATTCTGTTTTTTAATGTTTACTGTGATGGAGGCAACAAAAATATATTATATGTGAAAATTTCAACTGTCACTCACAGTATACAATCAGGTGTTAAACAGATATTATAATGAACGGCGAAGTCTGTATAATACCCGTTTTAACCTTTTTAAAACTTTAAAAAAGAAAAATAAGATATAAGACCATTGTGGTACCATGGTTATGGGTTCTATCCTATCATAATGAATTATTTCCATTTTCTCAGAATGTCTCTATTTTAAGTTCCCTCTGCCTTCCCTGCTGTGTGAGACAAAAAACATAAAAGCTGATGTAACCAGAAATGTACAATACAAGTCCACATCAAACAAATTATCCGTTCGTCAAGCAATAAATATTCATTCGTCGCAGTGCGGCCGATAATTGGCAACACAATTTACATTTATTACTTGATTTTGCACCAGCGACGAAATAAATTCGAAATGGCATTACAATGACAAAAATAACCTGAAATAAATAACATTAACACTTATATGTGTTAGTGGTGTTGAGCTCCAACACTCAACATGCTGTGCCCCAAAATTTTAAGGTAATTGAATTGCCATCAAAATAGATTTAAAAAGGACAGTTATGGCGTATGACTGTAAGCGATAGGTTACGTTCGACGCCCACTCAAGCGGGTGCATTCTCGAGAAAACAAAGTATTGTATATTCTCGCTCTGATAATGATATGTTTTTTATTTCATTAAAATAAGTGAATATACATGCAAACTTAAGTTTATCAACTTTTGTAAGTTGTAGTTCTGGTTAACCAATCAATAACAATCTTGAAATTAGAACGGAACCCTTGAATCCCGATTCAAACTTGACCGGTTTTTTATTGTTCGTAGTTACTCATTACTCAACAGACAATAAGATAGGAGAGATACACAGATCATCAATTACGATACGAAATTTTCCTAAGCATCCTTTTAAATATATCTGCCTAATATTGCCTTTCCTGATTATGCGGTAAAATTTATAGGCAAGCTAAACCATAGTGATAAGACATTCAATTTCAACTTAAAACAAATCTAAAAGAGTAGGAAAAAACTGGTTATTATTACATTTCAGACTCATCATATAGGCACAACTGGAAATAATAAGGTCATAAGCTATTATCACGCATATTGATTAGAATTTGCAGAAAGTAGAGAACTGAGCATAATTCCGAGAAGGCCAAGAGAATTCTCTTTATGATTTATTTATTAGATAAAGTTAACGGAAGACAAAGCGCGGCTCAGAGTCCCACCACTCAACACACAATGTCTCCTCGATATTTGCGTAGCGCGTGAGAGATAGAGTGTATTAACACTATGTTACCAAGTTCTCTCACATATGCTACTATGTGTGGAATACAGCGTAGCGCTCAAAAAATTTATAAAATAAATAAAAAATGTTCTTGCGTCTTAACATTATTACATAATATAATATAGATTTTTTTTTCAATAATATAGATTTTTTAACTGTGTAGTTGATTGATTATAGTTATCTTATCATAACATCTCGCACGAATCTGAAATGACTACAGTATTGTTGCCTTGAATACAAATCGAATACGGAACCACCGTGCTTTTGGTCGGACTTTAGGACGTTACACAACAACTCACGACGCTCAGTGTATTTAGTTTTAAAGCTATTTCATTTGACGATCATCTGACGCTTATCATCCTGGTGATATGTGATAGATGGCTTTCCATAACTTAACTTAATTACAATTTTATTAACTTTTTTCAAAGAAAATAAACATATATATTATTTTTAAGTACCATTTTATAGGCAGTTTATTACCAGGCGTTTTAGAAGAAATCTATTATACAAGTCACTGTAAACATTAATAATTTGGGTGTCAACCCTAGAATGCCCACCGCAAACAAATGTTGGCAAAAACTGTCTTAATGCTAAAGTCAAGAAAATTTGGATTATCTTACTTAATTGCAAGTTTTGTATTTCAACTTATAAAGTAATTAAACCTGAAAATTAAATTGGACCATACTTCGGGAACGAACGCAACACCACACTTTTTACTTCAGTATCAGAGCCAATATCAATATTAATTATTTCATTTATTCGAGTGAGAATCTCATCTACTACCTGTCGCGTTTGCGGTCATTTGCTTAAGCCATATTATTTAAGGAATTGCAACTTTATTAACGTTAGTTAGTCCAATTTGTGTGTTCCCAAGTAGTTATCAGGCAAGTAATGCTCTTTGACCGGTCTGGATAGTTTTAGAATATAACGCGTTGGCTTAAATTGTTATGTATAATTATAGTACTACAGCAGTTTACGTTGTATATTGTTGTAGGTCTTGTGATACCAACATTATTTCTGTAATTATTTAGAAGTTTACAAAATATTTTTTGTGGCATTTTGTAAAATAATATTTTCACGTTGTATAGCAGAATAGACACAAGCAATCTGGTGTTAAGACACTTTTCAACAACTAGCTTACTTCCGTTGAACAGGATGCCTCCTCATGAAAATATATAAACTTTTGAAAACTTTTATAAACTAAATCAACGTTTTAATAGAATAACATAGATATGTTATTGAAGAGAAAATTTCTTTAGCATCGTTGTGATTTAAAAGTCGATGAAATCGAAAAGAGAAAGTAAAAAGAGACAGACACTTAGATTCATAAGATTTAACATTTATTCCCGCGGGGATCAAACCCACAACTTGCCGCGTTTACAGTCGCACGCTTGTGTCCCTGAACTACGACAAGCCTCGATCTTATTACTTCCTATAAAGTTTATATAGCTTCCTATATTTCGATAGTTACATAACAAAACTCTGATTTTGAACTTACACTTGAGTGAAGATGAATCCTAGTATTGAGTCTCGATGACACATCAAGAGCCGGGATCATGATAACTTTGACATGACATCGAATATAAGTAACTTAATGAGATACTCATTGAGGTGTGTAAACTTGATATGGAAAAAGAAACTGATATGACAAAAATATCCTATACATGAAGGCCTGTCGTGGCGGAGGGGCACAAACGTGCGACTGTGAGCGCGGCGGATGTTGTTCAGTTGTCACTCGGTGGAATTAATTGCTTTTTTTACTTAGTCTGGTAAGAAAACTTCAGTAAGCATAGGGAGTTCTCCTTATGCGTACGCCGCTATGCCTGATGATACACAACGAGATATCTGTCTATACATATAAAAAGTTGTTACTGATCGATGTCTGTACATTCTAAATATATGTTAAATCTATTAATGGGGTCATGTACAAGTATTATGTAATGGAACAAAAAAAATAATGATTTCAATTTCTGTCCGCTTGTCTATTCGTTTGAGCGCGCGATCAGCGTGCACAAACGTCCTTAACGGTTTAACCAATAAATGCAGTTTTCACAAATGTAATTGGCTGAAACTTTAGTCTTCAAAGTATAAATATAATTTATAAAATAATAATGTTATTGTTACTTAAAAATAATATAGGTATGAAATTAATGGCATCGATTTAACAGGCGAAGTTGCAAGCGGGTCGCGTGATTGAAATATAGCTCTATGGAGTGAAATTTACACCATTGGACACACTGACACACAAACTTTATACAAGAGATATTATGTTACAAAGCTATACCCATTTAGCGTTTTAATGCTAATTATAAAAGTATAATATGACTCATGTATATGACGCTCTCCGCGAGGGACTAAGTACGAGTCACTGTTGGAAGGTCATTTTAATGTGACGTAAAATATGCGGTCATCTTTATGACTTGAGCACATAATATGTATATGTATGTATAGAGTTTTAAGATATTATGTTAGAATCTAGATCTATGGTTGTTGTTATCATCTATTTTTATAATTTCTACAGATCTTTTATATTAAATTAATATTAACTTTTGATCCCTTTCACATTTTCTAAACTGTTTAATCTGTATACATCAAATTTTGCACATTTATTAAATCTTTCTAGATTTTAAATGCTTATTTCTTTATTATTCAGTACTCTTTAGTTATCTCTCCCACAAATTTGCTTGTACACGTTCATCATAAAATAAAGAAACAAAAATGTTTTTGTAATGTTATGATACTCTGTGCCCATTAATGTACTTTCGTTCTCTACTTTCCTCCTTATTCTGAAGACATTGCGTGTAGAGTAGCGGAACGCAATGCCTCGCTTTGCCTCGTTACCAGAACGACAAAATGAAAATATTAAATATATTTTGTTTATGTTTAAAATGTAAAGTGCATAATATTTCATAATTCCATTTACAAGAATACAAGTTCCAGTATACAAGAACTTACTTCAAGTTGTAGTATCGATGTCTCACTTGAATAACTAATATATATCGGCTTAGGATTTCGTTGTTTAAAGGTGATTTCGGGCTACAGCCTCCTCGCCGCAAGAAACATACAAGACCGGAATATAAAGCGTATAAAGACTGTGTTTCTTTTGATAGTACATTTATCATTCCACAATAAGGTCGCTCTCTGGAGAAGAATTAAGGACCTGCCTGAGTACAGGTTGACAGTAGGTTTGAATTAACGTTTATATTAAAAATATTTTTATTTTGTGGTTAGTCTGTCAGTACCAACAGAGGCACAAACATGCGACTGTAAACGATAGGTTCTCACTTGAGGAAATGAATTTAATAATATTTTCGTTTTCGCCGCTCTGTGTAAATATAACATTCATATATTCGTATATTAACAGGCATTCAGCTGGTATTTTTTTTACAAATACAAATAATATTGAATATCAATAATTCATCTCTTTAATGTTAATATTTCTAAGAATAACGAGCTGTTATTTATACGGGACTACAGTTACATATAAAAATATGCCACACCTTTCATCTCAGCAACAAATTGGATCATCGAATCGGAAACAAAGAAAGAAAATATAAAATACTATAAAAATATAAGAGCGGGAGTTTAATTATTGTTTCAAGCCCTCAGCTGATCCCCGTTTTATTTGAGTCATATAATCAGAATCACAGTATACGAGTTCATTAAAGTTTAACTTCGTGAATGTCCTAAATTTAATGTAATCTGTATTAGGTAATTTCCCTTGACCGAGAATTTACCGGTTTTTGTAGATATTTACGTTTCTAGAAAGATTAGAAAAATTATTCCCACAAGGGAATTAATTTAAGTTTTACATGAAACTTTTCAGCAGTAATCCTTCAGAGTGTCGACATGCGACTTTTTTATGTTTATTTGACACGTCCTTCTTCACGCTTCACCATTTTTTTCTAGAATTTTATTAAATATTGAAACTCAATGCCGCATTTTGTCTTATTACCAGATCAAGAAAGGAAAAAATATTCTCCGGAGTGAGAATCAAACCCAGTAATGTCGCGTCCACTGTTCGACGCCAGTGGCTTACACTGGACTAACGATGGGCAAAACCTAGTTCTCAAGTAAAACTCTCTCTCTCTCTAACTGCTATTACAACCTACATTTTGTACATTCCATCTAACATGTCAGTATCAAATGAAACGAAATATTTGTAATTATTTTTTTATTTTTGTAGCTTCACACTGTATCCCGCAGGCAGAGTAGGCAGGCTCAAGTTCAAATAATCAAAATATTTAAACATAGAATATGTTCTAACTTAATCATCTTTTTATAACAGGCGACAGGTGTTTCAAGAGTTGTGGAATATATAAAGTGCTGTAAAATTTCAATATACGAGTATGTACCTTGTATATACTTTGTTTGTTATTGTATATTTTGAGTAGTAAAATTGGTAGTAAAATTTATATGTGACAAATTTTGAAGTAAGAGTTATGGTGACATAAAAAAAAATTGTATAGGTGTAATGATTAATCATTACATTAAAATTTTACTTTTAAGAGATATATAATAAAACCAGCCAGCCAAATGCAAGTTAGAGATGTACAGGAACGATTCTATTTCTACAAAAACGACAGTAAATCATGTTTAATAGTAGACCCCTTAAATAGTTATTTTATTCTGTTTTTTAATGTTTGTTGTAATAGAGGCAACAAAAATACAATATCTGTAAAAAATTTAATTGTATAATATCACGGCTATAACATACAACCAGGTGACAGAAAGATACCATGGTGGCATGGATGAACTGTGAAGTCTCAGTATACGTATTACCTTTTGCAAAAGCCTGAAAAAAAAACTTCGACAAGTTTATATCTTAAATTTTTTATATCTTAATTCTTTTTTATCAACGAGTCCGTCGTCTCGAGCGTGCGACGCCCGCTGCTGATCATAGGTCTCCCTTAAGGATTTCCTCGACGATCGGTCTTGAGCTCCCGCATCCAGCATCTTCCAGCGATCTTGACCAGATCGTCGGTCTACCTGGTAGGGGGCCTGCTCACTGAGCGTCGTCCGGTTCGTGGTCGGTCGGTCGGTCCACTTGAGAATCCTTCCACTCCAATGGCCAACGGTACTACTTGCTATGTGTCCCCCCCAATGGCACTCAGCTGAGCAATTCTTCGAGTAATGTCGGTCATTTTTGTTCTCCTACGGATCTCTTCATTTCTAATTCGATCACGTAGAGAAATGCCAAGCATTGCTCTATCCATTGCCCGATGAGTAACCTTGAGCCTTCTTATGAGATACATAGTTAGCTCCCATGTGTCATTACTGGCAGCACACACTGGTCAACTGGTCTTGAGACACTGAGGTAGTTTGGATGCAAAGATTTTTTGTAACTTCCCGAATGCTACCCATTCGAGCTGGATTCGACGAGAGATCTCTTTCTTGAATTTGGACTTACCTAACTGGACCGTGTGTTCTAGGTATATGTAATGGTCTACAACTTCGAGGGTAATGTTCCCAATACTAACTGGAGCAGGTACAACATGGGCGTTAAACATTATTTTTGTCGTATCCATGTTTAACTTTAGACCTGCTCTTTGACACACTACTGAGATCTTCAAGCATTGTGTTCAGGTCTTCTAAGCGGTCTTGCGGTCTCAACCAGTAGAACTACAACATCGGCAAAGCGAAGATGAATAAGGTACTTGCCATTTATGTTGATGCCGTATCTTTCCCATTCCAAAAGCTTGAAAATAACTTCCAATCCGGCAGTAAACAGTTTCAGAGAAATTGAATCTCCCTGTCTCACACCTCGCTGCAATTGGATAGGACTACAGCTCTGGTTTTGTACTCAGAACGACATGGTTGCGTGTTTGTAGATATACGTTAACACTTTGATATGCCTGTAGTCTACTTGGTACCTTTGGAGAGATTGCTTTTTCACTGTTCACAAGCGCCAAGCAAAGTGGCAAATTATACTCTTCAGACATAACTTTCCGCAGCGTATGTATGTATGTGGTCTATGGTACTAAAGCCTTTTTGAAAACCGGCTTGTTCGGCAGATTTTCAGATTTTCATTATGAATGTTATATTTACACAGAGTGGCGAAAACGAAAATATTATTAAATTCATTTCCTCAAGTGAGAACCTATCGTTTACAGTCGCATGTTTGTGCCTCCGTTGGTTCTCACAGACTAACCACAAAATTAAAAATATTTTTAATATAAACGTTAATTCAAACCTACTGTCAACCTGTACGCAGGCAGGTCCTTAATTCTCCAGAGAGCGACCATATTGTGGAATGATAAATGTACTATCAAAACAAACACAGTCTTTATTCGCTTTATATTCCGGTCTTGTATGTTTCTTGCGGCGAGGAGGCTGTAGCCCGAAATCACCTTTAAACAACAAAATCCTAAGCCAATATACATTAGTTACTCAAGTGAGACATCGATACTACAACTTGTAGTTAGTTCTTGTATACTGGACCTTGTATTCTTGTCAATGAAATTATGAAATATTATGTATTTTACATTTTAAACAAAAACAAAATATATTTAATATTTTCATTTTGTCGTTCTGGTAACGAGACAAAGCGAGGCATTGCGTTCCGCTACTCTACACGTAATGTCTTCAGAATATGGAGAAAAGTAGGGCACGAAAGTACATTAATGGGCACAGAGTATCATAACATTAGGTTTCCAAGTTCCCTCTGCTTGGCTTGCCTTGCTATGTGTAGCATACAAACTAAATTAAGCTAATTAAATAAGAAAAACGTTTTTTTTTCTTTAATTTAAGGTGAACGTGTACAAGCAAATTGTGGAAAAGATAGCTAAAGAATACTGAATAATAAAGAAATACGCATTTAAAATCTAGAAAGATTTAATAAATGTGCAAAATTTGATGTATACAGATTAAACAGTTTAGAAATATGAAATGGATCAAAAGTAAATATTAATTTAATATCAAAGATCTGTAGAAATTATAAAAATAGATGATAACAACAACCATTGATCTAGATTCTAGCGTAATATCATAAAACTCTATACATACATATACATATTATGTGCTCAAGTCGTAAAGATGACGTCGCGGAGAGCGTCATATACATGAGTTATTATACTTTTATATTTAGCATTAAAACGCTAAATGGATTTAGCTTTGTTACATAATAACTCTTATATAAAGTTTACGTGTCAGTGTGTCCGATGGTTTAAATTTCACTCGATAGACCTATATGTCAATCACGCGAACCGCTTGCAACTTCGCCTGTTAAAACTACGCCATTAATTTCATACCAATCTATATTATTTTTAAGTAATAATAACATTATTATTTTATAAATGATATTAACACTTTGTAAACTAAAGTTTCAGTCAATTACATTTGTAAGAACTGCATTTATTGGTTAAACTGCATTTATTGGTTAAACCCGTTAAGTTACGTTTGTGCACGCTGATCGCGTGCACAAACATATAGACAAACGGACGGAACTTGAAATCATTATTTTTTTTATTCCATTACATAATACTTGTACATGACCGCATTAATAGATTTATCATATATTTTGAACGTACAGACATCGATCAGTAACAACTTTTTAATGTACAGAAAGATATCTCGTTGTGTATCATCAGACATAGCGGCGTACGTATAAGGAAAACTCCCTATGCTTACTGAAGTTTTCTTACCAGACTAAGTAAAAAAAGCAATTAATTCCACCGAGTGACAACTGAACAACAACCGCCGCCCTCACAGTCGCACGTTTGTGCCCCTCCGCCACGACAGGCCTTTATGTATAGCATATTTTTGTCATATCAGTTTCTTTTTCCTTATCAAATTTACACCCCACAATGATGTGTATTCGATGTCATGTCAAAGTTATCATGATCCCGGCTCTTGATGTGACATCGAGACTCAATACTAAAATTTATCTTCAATCAAGCGTAAGTTCAAATTCAGAGTTTTGTTATGTATCTATTGAAATAGTGTTATATAGGAAGTAATAAGGCTCGACTCGCTCGGCTTGTCGTAGTTCAGGGACACAACCACGCGACTGTAAACGCGGCAAGTCGTGGGTTCGATCCCCGCGGGAATAAATGTTAAATCTTATTAATCTATATGTCTTTCTCTTTTTACTTTCACTTTTTACTTTCATCGACTTTCCAATCCCAACGATGCTAAAGAAATTTTCACATCAATAAAATATTTGTGTTATTGGATTAAAACGTTTATTTATTTTATAAAAAGACATAAAATTATTATTTCATAAATGCTACAAAAAAATATTTTGTAAACTTTTTAGAAATAAAAACTTAAAATCTTGTTATCACAAGACCTACAATAGCATGCAACTTAAACTGCTGTAGTACTAACATCATATACATCTTATTATATCATATCACGTTATATTCTAAAACTACCCAGACCAGCCAAAGAGCACTACTTGATTGATAATTGCTTGGGAGCACACAAATTGGACTAACTTACGTTATTGAAGTTGCAATTCTGTAAATAATGTCTTTGTAATATATACCTGAGGCGTAGCGCAGGGTTTAAACAAGTGACGGTAAAGTCGGCAGGTTGTGGATTCGATGTCTACTCGAGGAAATGAAATAATTAATATTTTCATTACAATGTCTCAAGAGTGTATTTCCTATATGGAGGCTTCCGCTCGCTTTCCTCCTGTTCGCAGATCCTATGCGGATATGGCTAAGGAAATATTTTCCCCACCTACTTATGCAATTTCCTCACCAC
>DWMZ01003946.1:0-12189 GCA_018249855.1 Eueides tales michaeli | reverse complement strand
ACCTTTTGTTATTTAGACTAAAAACATAAATAGAATAAATTTTCCTTGCTGGAGTTAGGCAGCCAAAGATCTAAGGAAGTATTTTGAGTGAGTGTGAAGTGAAAAATCGATAATATATCTGGGGGCATATAAACATACACAGTCTCAAAAGAATAATTCAAATACTTTAGATTTTATTGATATCTAAAATACATCGATTTCGTCACTGACACACTCACTGATGATCATCAAAATGTTTGGCTACTGCCTGAAGTGCTAGAAAGCTGAAATTCGGTATGTAATCGTCGTCGTCTTGGCAACATTTTACATGAAATGTTTTTTGGTGGAATTCTGTTTATTAGGTTTACTTTTCTGTTGAAAAAATATATATTCATGTTAAATAAGGTATTTTGTTTATATTAATATAATTCCATGTCAGAGTAGTAAAAGGTAACTTATTATTATATAAAAATAAAATTCCACAATGTCACGTAATAGAATAATGTGAAATGACGGTTTTAGAAACAATATCTTTTTACTTATATTTTATTTAGGTGGAGAGATTTGTTTATTCAGTCATATGTTTATTAATTATAATGTATATTTGATTTAATTACATAAATATATAATTAAATCAAACATACGCAACAAGATAGCAAATACGTTTTGATACTTTTTTCCCTACTTTACATAACAGGGAATAATAATAGCATTAGAAGCATTTTATTGAAATTCTACCTCAATGTTTACTATCATATTACTCATCTATACTTACTTATAAATAAATTACAAGAAATTCTTATAAAAACACTGAGAACATAACAAAAGGAAACGTCTTGACCCAAGTAACTTTGCAACTTTCACGATTACTATCAGCGCCGCCCTAATTAATAAGGGGGACTTTAACAACGGGGACGTGTTGTTTTACCTTATTAGAGTAACATCTAGCAGATAGAAACTATACAATTATGTGAGTGTTTTCGTGTACCAAAAAAAAAAAAGCAGGAAAAGATGTTTGTATTTATATATAATTTATTTTACATATACTTATATATAATGTATAAATGAAATTCGCAGCTTTAAATTCTACTACAAATGGAAATCTGTATGTTTTTTTTAATAAAGTTTCTTTTAACCTACTTAACTATACAAAAAACCAAAGAATGCAATTTATGAATTTGTATATAATTCTATTTCGAACTAAGCTCCACGTATACCAACACTAAATTTTCCCACATTGCCATAGTATGGAAATTATCGAATCACTCAAGTAGTTATGTCCCGAAAACCTTTCAAGAAAGCTTATATTTGTGATACGTGTACTTAAAATCTCCTCAGTACAATGGGTGTATTTGTTATGAAACTGTAAGCGAAATCCTCATCTTCATGGAATTACGATAATTATAAATGTTTCGATTGGCAATCAATAAATCATTACTGTCTTGTGTAAAGGATAATATAATTTATGTATCACAACAAATGACCTTCAATTGTTGAGAATTATTGAAAGTGAGAATGAAATTAATTATAAGTTTAAATATAAAAAATAAGTAATGTGAAAGTAAAAAATGTTTATCAATAAGTATCAGAGGCGTCTCGTGGCACAGGGGTCCAAGCGTGTGACTGTAAACGCGACAAGTAGGTTGGATTTGATTCCCACTCACAAAGCAAATAATATATATTAAATATTTTGAAATTAAATATATAATATTTTCAAATTAAATGTTAAATATTTTCAAATTAAATGTTAAATATTTTCAAATTAAATGCTAAATATTTTCAAATTAAATATTAAATATTTTCTAATCAAATATTAAATATTTTCAAATTAAATATTTAATGTTTTCATCTCTCTCACTTTCCGTCAACAAAAAAAGTTATTTATGTATGTAACCCTAATTTCGTCTTAGATTTAATGGAAAAGTGGCTTTAATTATACGTCTATAATTAAGCTTGTATACACAATTCATTAGTCGTAAATGTGTGTGGAACGATGTGTAATGTTGCTTTAATATATTAAAGCTTGGTTATATATTCTTGCTAATGCTTATACAATATATGTGTAATTCTTATATTATTTAGGTGACATGGTAATTATACGGGTTTAAGTATAAAAAAATGTTTATGTTATATTTTTATAAGTGATTTTGTAGTATTAGATATTCCTTTAATAATAATCAAATATTGCCCTTTTTTTCAATATATATTACCAATTTACATTTATTTACGCTACCCAATTCACTACTGAGTGAAAAGTGAGGATTTGTTCTGTAAGCAACAGTATTTCCATTTAAAATTTTCTTTAAAACACATTCGTTGTGACTCTCACTCATGCTGTCCTGGAGCAGTTATTAAGATGTATTAGACTTTGCAACTTTGAACAACAAAAATTAAAAAAAAATCTATATTTTTATAATTAAAAAAAAAACTATATAATATCATATGAATATTGAAAGTTTGATTTTATAATGATCTTTTTAACATATTTTTTTAAATGATGTTTTTGCAGCTGAAACTAATAGGTTTATTCAAATAGATAAATTTCGATACTTATAGTTTTATATGTTCAATCTTCAAACACATGTAAGAAAATGCCAGTGAAGTGCAAGTCAAAACTTAAAATTGTCAACTTTAACTTAACGGCCGTACAAACTCGTTTGGTATAAAATGAACTATATTTGTAAGCTTGTAATAACTGTTATCTGTAAGTATAATATTTATAAATAAATCAAGGCGAAATATTCTATGGCTTTAATTACGCATCTAATACACATGACAAACTTAAATATGCTTGATTCATTTTATAGGGATTGAGCAACAAATATAAGTTTGTAATTATTTTTTTCTATTAATTATTCACATTTTTGCAACAAAGTTCCTTAACGCGGCTTACGAATGGTAAATCTTGTAGAAATCGTCAAGTAACGTTAAGTGTGTGCATGTATTGAGCCTACCACAAAAAACAAACAAATAAGCAAAAATAAATTTCTAAAAAGTATCGATATATTGATATTTTTAACCGATATATAATTATAAAAAATATCCAAAATAGAAATTTATCTTTACCGAAACCATATTTTTTTAGAACCTATTATTATAAATAATAAATAGCGTTTTAGTTTTTGATGTTATTATTTTTTTTATTGTATAATGTTTAATTACTCCTACTTTTAATATTTATATATAAAAGCAATAAAAAATAACGAAATTTTACTCGTGTATCTCAATAATTCGGAAAACGTGTCCGTTAAGACGCTGATGTTGAAACATTCTCGTTTTTCCGGCCGAAACCAATTTATACTGAGTGACGGAATTCAGAATCTCATATCGTAAAACTAATTTGTAAGTAAATTATTTATTAATGAAATATTTTAATTAATATTAAGCGAAGAAAAATTAAAAATTATAAGTGAAATATAGAAATTAGGTGATATAATCATAAGCCAATTTTTGTCCACTGCTAAATAATATATAGGTCTCAAAAAACCTATTCTAGTTAGTGGTTAGGCCTTAATAAACCTGTTCTTTGTTGGAATGAAAGTAATGAAAAGTACTTTTTTTTAACAAAAATATTTTTTTACATCGATTTATAAATAACGGAGAAATCGACTTATGTTAATCGATTATATAGTTAACGTGTGTAGAACTTCCTTTTTTCAAAAATTAGGTTAAATAATACACATTAAAATGAATAGAAATCGTATCCACAATTATCACATTTATAATCAATTGTCGACTTGTCCACGATAGCCTAGTAGCCTATATAAAGTTTTTCCTCATTAAAGCCGAATTTAAATAGTAAAATATTTACATTTAAAATCCGCAGGATCCGCGGAAGCTAAGGATGACTCATGTCAAACTTCATAGTTTTCATAATATTTTCATTAATGTAGTAAACAATAGTTAATACAAACTAAATGCATACATTACAAAATAAGTTCCAACAAATAGTGGACATTCAATTAAGTCAGCTGATGTTGACACACGAATATGGTAAATACTCATAATACGAGCTAAATTATTATAACTGACCACCGCACTCGGTGTATGTCAAATGACTCCTAAATAAGTTTTGGCACTGCGCCCGGTAAACTACTTTGATATTTCTATATATAGTAAAATATTAATGATATTTTTTTTATTATATTTCTTAGGTAATATAAAGACTATTTTTTGTTATATTTCTTTAGATAGCATAAGAGGGAGGTTTATATGTATAAAATATGCATTTAGGCCTTCACCACACAGCATTTGACTATAAAAGGCGGCTGCAGGTTCGATTACCAATTGAAAAAAATATTATTTTCATTTCGCTACGGGTACATTCCATTAATATATGATAAACATCCTCTACAACTACACAGTCAGGACAATTAGGAGAAAGTACTTTCTTTATTAAAAATCCAAATTCATTTAATGGAATGTGTCCGGAAGGGAGTATGAATGCAGTTACAATAACATCATCGTTTGTGGATAAATATATGCAAATTTAGTACAAATTTGCATAAACGAAACGATTACGAAATGCCTTAATTCATTTTAAATTAGAGAAAAGTGTGCAAGAATTTATTCATTTTCAATATAAAGAGGAACACCATTTTGGTGTAAATTGTATTGTCAACAAGTACGTGAGCAGAGAAAGCGGAGGATGAAGTTTCATCACTTAATACGCAACAGTGTACCTTGACACTCCAAGAATACGATAACTGTACTAGTAACAAAGCAAAGCACATCGTTGATTTCCGCCACTCAACACACAATGCCTCAAGAATTCGGCGGAAAGTGAGTAACGGAGTGTTTTAGCATGCGGTTAACTACTCTAGTTGTATACGAAAAGTTAAAAAAAGTTCTGTAGATAAATGTCCCTGTGGCCAGAGTTACCTTCCGCTCTTACCATATAAAGAGTAATTGCCCAACGATGCGGGCTAAGCCGCTGGTGAAATTCAATTAAGTACCTATGTATTACTTAATTGAAAATGTACAGTGCAATACCAACATGATAAATCACCAAGATGAATAAGGATATGCGAGACACGTATCATACACGTATTACGTTGTTACGTTAAGCATGTACATTGTAGTAACGGCGAAGTGTACGTCATTAGTTACACTAGTTGTTGTTTACGGCTTTAATTTTTCATATCATCGTTCAACATTTTTCTAGCTTCAGGCCTAACTATCGTGCACATAGCTGGGTAGGTAGAGGCAACATAGTAACTAATGTAATTTAACAGGTAGAAAATATATTTTAAGATACTCCGTTCCCTTTAAACATATCCGTTCTTCACTTTCCTCCGAATCGAGGATTTGAGGAGGTTTAGAGTATTGAAACTTAACGCCGCGTTTTGTTTTGCTATTACATGATAAAGTAAATACATTAAAGAACAAGTGGATTCACCCGCTTGAATTAAACAATTTTATTTACATATTTCAACTATTTTCTTGTTATAATAATAATATCATACTAACCATAGATACAATGAATGAATGAGAAATGGCGTGACAAACAACTATATTTAAAAATGATTGAATTTTAATTTTTACATATTTCATGAAATTCTACACCATAGACCAGTTACATGTAAACTATCGATATTTTATTGAGCTGTATCGAAATACATCGAAACAAAAATGAATTATTTACATAAGAACCATTATAGTTTGTATTGATCTTCTGAGATTTTTGATTACGGATGTATGATTGAAAATTGGATACAGCGTAATTTACTCGTATAGTTATATATTATGAATATAATAGGTAACTATTAAAGCAATATCGATGAGTAGCGTTTATAAATTAGGCTTATTGTTAGTAATATGAATACATTTTTTATTATTCGAAAAATTAATAAATACTTTGAACAATAAACATTGTACAAACATGAATAATCTGTATTTTTATAATTGCAATGCTTACAGTACGTTAGAACATTGAAAGGTTTTTTTACATTTACATATTTAAATTTTACGAAACACTAGGTTTAATATTTTTTATAACTTTTTTAAACACATTTTTTGATAAATCATTAAATTAAAATTTTCTCAGCCGAAACTAATATAAATTATAATGGTGTCTACAAATAGATAAATTCCTATGCATATTGTGTTATATGTACTTTTTAAATTCAAGTATAAGTTAAAAAAAAATATCGATCTAGTGCGAGTCGAACTCACACACTCAGGTTTTCGTACCAATTTTAGGCTTGTGACTATTTACTTATTTATTGATTTATATTTTTACAATAAAATCCCTTAACGTGGCTTACGAATGGTGAATATTGTAAAAATCGTCAGGTAGCGTAAGCAACGTCTATCAAGCCTGCTAAAAATATACAAACAAATAAGAACGAATAGATTTGTAAAAAAGCATCGATATTGATATTTTTAGCCGATATATTCATACAAAATATCCAATATCAAAATTGTATCTAAATCAAAGCCATGAAGTCTTTTGTTGCTTTCGCTATAAAAGTTAAAAGCTTGAATATAATAGCTTTTGTCGCCGTGTGATCCCGGCTTAGAATAGGATCACCCTGGTACTGATGGTGTCGTAAGAGGCGACTAAAGTACGAGTGGAAGAGTCACGTTGTCAGCAATGACAACACGCATGGGCAGACTCAACCGGATTGTTACCACCCCCGGCATTTAAAATCGGCGTTAAGTAGTGACCTTGGTCACTGCGTTTCGCATTGGCTAATGCCGGGCCCCGGTGCCCATCCACCTTACAGACCGGCAACGCTCCTGTAGTTCCTTTAGTGTTACACGGGGCCGTGGGCGGCGGTGATCACTTACCATCAAGTGACCCGTACGCTCGTTTGTCGTATCTTATCCATAAAAAAAAAGCTTTATAGGCTGTGACGTTTTAGTAATTACTTCCACTTTTATTAGCTGTAATGAAATTTTACTCGTATATTTAATAATTTAACAAATTAATAAGATTAATAAATCAAACAAGGTGCCATAAGTAGCGGAAAAAAAAAGATTTTTCCGCACATTTATATAATTTGTACCCATATTTGTTAACTTTATAATTTATATCACGTATGTAGATATATGCTACGACTGGATGAGAAACATTGATTGAAACAATGAGAAAGTTTCAATATGTTGTTTATATTATGTGGTAGTAGAGATAATGCTTGACAAATGTAGCGGTTAAGCTAATACTATTATATAATTATATATAAAAACCGCAATATAAATATGGTTCACATAGTTATATTTTTGTGTACTACCTTATTATTTATTTATTTATTTATTTATTTATTTATTTATTTATTTATTATTATTATTATTATTATAAGTAGTTGTATACTGGTTTTTTTTTCAACTGCATTGTATTTCTACGTATGGCGTACTGAAAACTGCTGATGAAAAAAAAATTGAATTTTGAAAATCGATGACGAAGAAATCAACTTTACGATGATGTACAATTAATATGTAGGTATACTTTCTCCTTTTTCGAAAATGAATTAGCTTTAATAATACATATTATAATGAATAGAAGTCGCACCTACAATCACATTACAATCAGCCTTTGTTCCACTTGTCTACTATGGCCTAATATTCTATATTAAGTTATTTCTCATTAAGCTTGATTTTAATCGTAAAATATGGCGAATTCTAAGTTTTAGTGGTATTTATTATTTCACCGTTATTTACAATAACTGCAAGCATAGTTTTTTATTGTTTATAATGACGCCATTTCATCACTGTTAGTATAGTTCGAAACAAAATTACATTGTTTTACTTCCGTAATTAATTTTGAATTAAATTTCTACTTGTCTCTTGGTCGCTTCCATCGTCACCCTCCGTTGGATTTAAGTACTGCGATTGTAAAACTAATAGATAGTTTTTATTAAAGATTCTTTTAAGTTAAATGATATTTATAACAGTATCTTCTTATACTATAAAAAGGAAAAATACATAAATCATCTTCGATATTTATTACTGATATTCGAAATATACCAGGTGGGCTTTTAACTGGTTGCGACTTCTGAATATTCCTATTAAAAGCCGGAAATAATATATCTTTATTCATGTTATAGAATGTCCGTTATAAAAAAAAGTAATATAAAGGTTTTTTCAATAACAATTGTGTCTTTACCTTTTATTAATAATATGAAAAGTCACAAAATTGGAACATTCAAAACATTATGTAAAATTGATATTCAATTTTTTCCTTAAAGCTTTAGTTATAGATTCTTAAATTATTTTGCGTCCTGATATATTTCTGTACTTAGTTTCTCATATAAGGTACGAATGTAAGAAGACAGCAAAGGAAGTTATGCTTGACTTGTGTCAAGCTTAATAATTTTCATCATACTTTCCATAATATAGTAAGCAGTAGGTAATACAAAATAAATGCACACTTTACAAAATAAATTCCAAAAAATAACAGCCATTCAATAAAGTCAGATAATGTTGATACAAGAATATGGTAAATATTCATAATACGAGCTAAATTATTATAACTGACCACCGCACTCGGCGTATGTCAAATAACTCCTAAACAAGTTTTGGCACTGCGCCCCGAATACTGCTTTGATATTTCTATGTATAGTAAAATATTAATGATATTGTTTTTTGGTATATTTCTTGAAATAGTATAAAGTGAAATATGAACTCGATATACACTTGGCCTTTACATCGATATATACTTAGTTTTTTCAAGCTATGCACAGTTCTTAAAGTTATTTTTACTAATATACAGTGAATTAAGAGGGAGGTTTGTATGTAGTATTCTACATTAAGACGAATTTAACCGTCATTACACAGCATCTGATTGTAAACGATAACTGTAGATTTGATTTGTCGCTCCATTAATAAGATAAAAGCGGCGTTGAGTTCCGCCATCAAATACCAAATGTGTCAAAAATAAGGGAAGTTGAAAATGGAGTATTACTAGGTATACGAAGACGAATTTAACCGTCATTACACAGCATCTGACTATAAACGGTCACTGTAGGTTTGATTAACCATTAGAGAAATGAATTATTTCATTTTGTCGCTCCAGTAATAAGATAAAGGCGGCGTTGAGTTCCGCCATCAAATATCAAATATGTAAAAAAAGGGAAGTTGAAAATGGAGTATTACTAGGTACCCTTTGCTTTTCTTGATATTATTTTTGCATATTTTTAAATATGTATAGTTAAAAAGGACTTGTTGATATCTTTTATAAAATAAGATGTACACAATGTTTTGCTAGTACAAAAACAAATACAAATTTATATACTTTTATTTGTATCTCAATATTTTTATATATATTAAATATTACTTCTAAAGATCGATTTATATAGTCTACTAGCTGTTACCTGCGACCTCGTCCGTGTTCACTATTTTGGTCATAGTGATTTACACATAAAAGATAGATATATACTGTCGCGGACTTTTATTTAATATAATCTGAGGAACATACGTATTAAGAACCTCCTCCATTTTGAAGTCGGTTAATAAAATGAGATGATATCCAGATACTGACTTCCCAATTGTGTTATTATACGAAAAAACCTCATCTGTGCCTTTCAAATTTGAGGTTTGTCCTCGATTTCTCCAGGATTTCATCATCAGATCCTGGTCTCCTCACCATGAAACCAATTATGAAATACATCCTCTCGAACAAAAAAAGAATTTTGAAAATTGGTCCACCCATCTTCGAGTAATCGGGGAAGATACATAAAATAACCTCCTTTTTATGTCAGTTAAAATCCCTATAAATTTTTACTTATTATGTTATTCTGATATCGAAGCAAAGTTTCGAGAAAACTCGTTCAGTAGTTTTTACGTGAAAGAGTAACAAGCATACACACATCCGTACAAACTTTCACATTTATAATATTAGTAAGATTATTCAGATATTATACATATGATGCAAATATTATTAATGGCAATACTATCAATGGTATACGATTACAACCACATATATATAAATGCAACAGGTTGTGCGTTCAATCCCCATTCGGAAATTAAATGTTTATCATTTTCAAATTTAATATTAAATGTACTATTTTCTTCGCTTAGGTAACAAGGCATAGTGCAGCGCAGATTTCTGCCACTCAACACGCATTGCTTCAATTTCATCAGAAAATCGGAAACAGAACGAACCCTGCCATGTGCGGGATACAGCGTGAAACTGAAAAAATTACATGAGTAAATGCCAGTATAAAGAGATAAACGCAAGTATGAAGAGACAACATAAAACTGAACAGAAAACTTCCAACGTCGGACCAATCCGTGCGTGCGTTATTTGTGCTATCCTAGGTCGAAAGATAAGCAAAAGTTTTCAGCGCACAGCTTTACTGGATTTAAGCCTGATTATCTTGGTGAAAACGTGGTGCCAGCCCGTAATAATCCAATAAAAAAAACGCTTCAAACAAAAGCAGCAATATCGAGTAAATTTCAAGTATGTAGTGTAATCTAAACTTAGGCTGCCGAGTATTGAGACTAGCGGGATATATTTTGCACTATGAGAATGATGTAATGTGGCTAAGTGCTTATAACCTTATTCATTTATTTTTTTTAATATAAAGAGAAACGCCATTTTATTCACATTTATATTATCATTAGGTCCGTGTACAGAGAAAGCGGAGGATGGAGGTTCGTTCTCCATTTAACACGCAACAGACTACTCTCCAAAAGTACGATAACTTCAACTGGTAACAAAGCAAAGCACATCGATGATTTCCGCCACTAAACACGCTGTTCCTAAAGAATTTGGCAGGAAGTGAGGAACGGAGTGTCTTAGCATGATGTTACCTTTGTCCATCCTATTATGTAAAAAAAAATCCGTAAAGAAATGTCCCTGCGGCCAGAGTTACCTCCCGCACTTACAATGTAGTCTGTTAAACAAAGAGTAATTACACAACCGTGCTGGGTAAGCCGCCCGTCAAATTTAATTTTGTACCTATATTTCCTTAATGGAAAATGTACAGTGCAACACGATAAATCACCAAATTGAATAAGGAGATGGTAGACGTATTATACACGTATTACGTTATTAAATTAAGCGTGTACGTTGTAGTCACGGGGAAATGTCCGTAATTAGTTACACTCGATGTTGCTTATGGCGTTACTTTTCATTCCATAGTTGTAGATTTATTAGCTTCACGCTTTATCCTGCACATAGCTGGGTAGGCAGAAGAAACCTGGTATCTAATGTTAAGACACTCCGTTCCCATTAAGATACTTTCGTGCTCCACTTTCCGCTGAATCAAGGGTTAACAGTGTTGAAAATGAACGCCGCTTTCTGTTTGGTTAAAATTGAAATGAAAATAATAAATAATTTATTTCCCCTAGTAGGAATCATATTAAAACAAAGGAAAAGAGATAAAGAATTAGTATATAAATAATTAAAACAAAAATAGGAAACATATACTGTAAGATTTAAGGCAAATCCGATTATTAATCATGTATAAAATTCCAGACTTTTTCCGAGTTTTCCTCTTCAATAACTGCCTTATGGCAACTTACCTGGTGTCGTTGACTATCTCTACACACTCTATTGCAATGATTACGTATCTTTATATATTTATATTTGTTTACATCAGTTGCATCCAATTCCGTTCCCCACTTTCCGCTGAATTTGATGCATTACGTGTTGAGTGGCGGAACTCAACGCCGCGCTTTGCCTTATTACCAGAGAGAAGAAATTAAACATTAAATATTTAAATTGAAAATATTAAATATTTCATTTCTTCGACTGGCGATCGAACCCAGAACCTGTTGGTTACAGTCACACGCTTGTAGCGGCGCGAGCGCCACGACAGGCCTCAAATATTTTCAAAATTAATATTTAATGATTTTTTTTCTTCGCTCTTGTAACATGGCAAAGCGCAGCTTAAATTTATGAGATATATATCTATATTAGAGACGTTGATGCCACTCAACACGAGATGCCTCGACTTTAGAGGAAAGTGGGAAACAGAGCGTTTTAAAACTAACTTCCAAAGTACCCTTTGCCTACCGTGCTACATGTGAGATACAGCGTAAACAATAAACAATAAACAGAATAAACGCCAGTATAAAAAGATACACGAAACGAAACTAAACAGAAAACTTCCAATGTCCGACTAATCGGTGCGTGTGTTATTTGTGTTATCCTAAGTCGAAAGATAAGCAAAAGTTTTCAACGCACAGCTTTGCTGGATTTAAGCCTGTTTATTTTGGTGACAACGTGGTGCCAGCCCGTAACAATCAAACAAAAAGAAAAGC
>DWMZ01003945.1:0-12191 GCA_018249855.1 Eueides tales michaeli | reverse complement strand
GGGGGGGGGGGGGGGGGGGGGGGGGGGGACGCCGGGAGTTGGCGAGCGAAGCGAGCAGGGGGCGGAGCCCCCTAGTTTCTTATATTTTTATATTAGGTGTTTCATTGGTATGGTTAGAAAATAAAAAAAAAATAAAAATAAAATAACTAAGCGGCTTACTTAGTTTTCTCTGGTTTCCCCTACAAAAAAAAACACTTGGCCCTATAAGACTTCACTATAAGATAATTTTTATATATATATTTTTATAATTAAAATTGTTACAAGTCCATGTAATTACTTTATTTTCATATATTAATATGATTTAGGACTTGCCGTCACATTAATAAAATATATTAGTGTATTATTAAACGCTATATATACAATTTTATAGTAGCGTTGTGCGAAAAAATATTTACATAGTTATACAAGGTCTTGACTTCCTTCCTTTCTATTTATTATTAAATGTAAACTTATTGAGATATTAATCCCGAAAATCAATATTGAAAATACACAGCATTTATTTCTGGTAACGTGGCAATGCGCGGCGTTGAGATCTGCTGAACTGAATACGCAATGGCTTCAGAATTCGGAAGAAAGTGGAAAACAAAAGTGTCTTAAGGAGAGCGGAGTGTCTTAACACTACTTACCTAGGTTCCCTACCCTGCTATATGCGGAATACAGCGTTGAGGAAAAAAAACTGTTTTATCTAAACAACATATAAGAATTAGTATAATTAAATATTTTTCTTGTAATATATAAAGTTATAAGCTACGCTCAGATATTTCAAATTGATTAAAATTTTGAATTTTAGAGAAAAATAACGTGATATTGTCATTGAATAAAAAAGGAACAAGGTCAAAGAAGTCATATTAATAGTGGGTAGTGTTAACCTTTAATTTGAAAAGACACTCCGTTTCTCACCTACCAAGTTATTCTTTCGAGTAGGAATCGAATCTATAACCACTGCGTTAACAATCACTCTCAATCACTCAGCTTCACGCTGTATCCCGCACGTGGCAGGATGGCAGTGAACCTAGTGTTAAGACACTCCGTTCCGTTCCCCATTTTCCCCCAAATTTAAGGCTTTACGTATAAAGTGGCGGAGCTCAACGCCGCGCTTTTCCTTAATAATAGTTAACAATCAAATACTATATAAATTATATTATAAAACAATCTGGGTTACGTCCATTCACGACACTCGCAATATCAACCTTGGAGATGAAATATTGTAATATTTGCACTAAAAGTTACTGTTGTTAGACACTTAGAGCTTCATTCATAAGTAATTCAGTGATAGATTTTCTTTAGATTCACGCTATATCCCGCAGGCAGAGTAACCGGATGGAACATATATACCTAGTGTTAAGACACTCCGTTCCCATTTACACACTTACGTTGTCTACTCTCCGACGAAACACTTCGAAAAAGCGAGTCGTTGAGCAATATAAAATTTGTATTAAGCAATATGAAACATGAATATTAAGGAAAAACATATGAACGTTACAAATATGTAAATATATATGAAAAAAAAAACGATTTTAAAAACAAATGTTTCTAATTTATTTATTTTGTAATTTGCATACATATAGGCGGTACAATCTTGACCTAGCTATCATAGAAAATTACTTCCGCGTGCAATGCATCAACCGTTAAATGAAATTTATAGAAACGTGTGTGTGCAGACATAAGATTTTTTCCCTGTATTCTATACAAAGCTTCACCCGCGTGAAATGAAAACAACTTTTTTTAGCTGTATCCTGCATGGAGCAAGGTAAGCAGATGGAGCGTAGTGTTAAGACACTCTTCTCTCCACTCTCTGCCTGAACTCAACGCCATGTTTCACATCGACAACAGAGCAAAGAAATGAAAATATTTTATTTACTTGCCTGAGAGTCGAACCCGCAACCAGTACTTGTGCTCCTGCGCTACAACTGACCTCATAAAGTGGAAATAACTAAGAATTGCATATAATGCCTGACGCATTTTTAATGCCATCATGCCATGTATTTCTGGCCGCAGGAGCAGCTGGTTACAACGTGACAGATACAAGTCAGTGTTTCTTGAGAATAGCGCGTTAATACATACATACATAAATACAGTTTTACACAACATTGAAACGTATAAACTTTTGCATATTCACATAATGAAAAAAAAAATAACCACAACCGGAAATCGAACAGGCGAACAGTGTGTCAGATTTTTTGTTCAGATACAAGACAAATATTTCAATATTTGTATACCTAAATAAAGTCTTAAGTGTACGTTGTACAACGATTTCAAAATGATTAAAAAACATTATTAAAAAAAAATTAAATTAATAATATACATAGCCCTAATGAAACGTCTTCCATGTTTGATTTATTTATGTTTACGCGATGTATTTGTGTAGATATGTAATATAACCTTGACCAATTGTGATGTTGCGATCAGGTTATTGGCCTAAATCTCCTTAAGATTTTTTACTATTTCTCACAGATGGTACTAGAATACCGTAGGGTAGGCAGATGGTACCTAGTGTTAAAACACTCCGTTCCCATTTTTTTTTCACTTTCTGTTAATATTGAAGCATTGCGTGTAGAGTGGCGGAACTCAACGCCGCCGTTTGCTTTGGTAACAGAGCGAAATGAAAGTAATAAATATTTTATTTCCTTCAGTCGCCCTTGTACTGCTTTACGACAGCTCTCAATATTTTTAATATAAGTACTAAAAAAATTGAGATTTATTAGCTTCACGCTGTATCCCGCACAAGGCAGGATAGGCAGAGGGAACCCGGAAACCTAGTGTCATGATACTCCGTTCCACTTCCATTTTCGGTTTCCCACTTTTTAACACGCAATGCGTCAAATTCGGCGGAATTTGAGGCACTGCGTGTTGTGCCAGAGCGAAGAATTAGAACATTTTTTTTTTAGCTTCACGCTGTATCCCGCACAAGGCAGTTTTGGCAGAGGGAACCCGGGAACCATTGTCAAGACACTCCGTTCTGTTCCCCACTTTCCGCCGAATTTAAGGCATTGCGTGTTGAGTGACGGAACTCAACGCCGCGCTTTGCCTTATTACCAAAGCGAAGAAATGAAACATTAAATATTTAAAATGAAAATATTAAATATCTAATTTCATTTCCTCGACTGGGGATCGAACCGAGAACCTGTCGGTTACAGTCACACACTAGGTTTCTAATCTCCCTCTGCCTAGATTGCCATGCACTGAATACAGCATGGATCTGAAAAAAATATTAAATAAACATTTAGAAACGATTTCGAAAGGCTCGGCCCAAGTTCAATATAATTAATCAACCTTGGTGTATTTTTGTTTGCACTTTATTTATACATTTACTTTTTATATAGTGTAACCAAAATGATACGCATTAATGTTAACTTGAAATAAGTGCTTGTAATTTACTTCATGACTATTACGTTACTATTTCCTATAACAACACTAGTATGGGGACTGACGTGACGTAGGTACAGCATAGCCTACTCGAGGAAATGAAATATTTTCATATCCTCGCTAGGCTAACGAGCCAAAACGCAGCATTGAATTTCGACACGCAACGTATCAATTTAGCGAATTTTGGACAATAGAAGTGCCACAATGGGAACAAAGTGACTTAACACCAGGTTCCCAGGTTCCCTTCGCGTGAGTCACTCAACACGCTTTGCCTCCACGATACGGCGAAAGTGAGGAACGGTGTACAACAATGTGTATTTGTTGTTATGGATTTATTTTTGATACCTAACTAAAAGTTGAATACTTTTTACAGCTTCCTGCAGTATCTTGTATATACGTCTATGTACGGGATACTGCACGAGGTAAAGAGAAAGAGAAAATATTTTTTTTTTATATTTTACGCCGAATTTAGAATTAGACTCAACGAGGCGCTGTGCTTTATTACTAGAGTGAGAGAAAATAAAAATTTAAAAAATTTTATTTTTTCATCTCAGGATCGTTCTCAGAACTGGCCTCAATTGATGATGATTAAATTAATATATAATAAAAGTCCTATAGAATTAAACGTGATGATGATACAGTATATCCGGATGTGTATAGGGAAGTCACGTTTAAGATTGAACCCGCGACCTTTGCAGTAAAAGTCAATAAAGGTGACTAGTTGTCAGTATCGACAAGAGACATATGAGGCGTGGGGGCGTATTTTTTTATGGTGATTATTGGTCACTTAATTGTTGAGGCCTGTGGTGAAGGGCGCGAATTTACACGTGACAGGTAGTAGTGGCTAACACACGCCTTTAGAATTTGGCGGAAAGAGTGTATCGGGACTGTCTTAGTTCGAACGGAGTGCCCTAGCGCTGGTTTCTCAGGTTCCCTCTGACTTCCCTATATATTGCAGGGCAACTATAGGGATACATTGTGGAGCTAAAAAAGGGATCAATATAGGATATTTTAACAATAGATAAGTAAACCAATGCTGCGGTAACGCTGTTGTAAAGTACTTATATACATTTGATTTTGATATCGTGGATAATAAATATAAAGCGTCATGAATTTTATTTTATAAAGCATTATTTGGAGGCCTGTCGTGGCGCGGTGGCACAAGCTTGTGGCTGTAACCGACAGGTTCTGGGTTCGATCCCCAGTCGAGGAAATTGAATATTTAATATTTTCAATTTAAATATTTCATTCATTTCTTTTCTCTGATAATAAGGCAAAGCGCGGCGTTGAGTTCCGCCACTCAATACGCAATGCATCAAATTCGGTGTAAAGCGGGGAACGGAAGCAGAACGGAAAAAGAAATAAATGACTAAAATAATTTTATTTGCGTGAAATTATATTATATATATATTACTTTATTATTGATTATACATTTTTGCTTTTATTATACTTTTATTATACAGTTTTGCTTTTGCGCCAGAAGCGTGCGACTGTAAGTGAGACAGGTAGTGGGTTCAATCCTCATTTAAAGAAATAAAATATTTAATATTTTTTGGTAACAAGACAAAATGCAGTTACGATTTGCACCCTATTTGAAACATTGCATGTTGAATAACACGCATTGTGTGGGAAAGTGGGAAATAAAGCGGAGTGTCTTAACACCCGGTTTCTAAATTCTTTCTGAATAACTCTCTATATTTAAAATACAAAGAGAAGTTGAAAACTAACAAATATTTGTCATAATCTTCAGTAATTTGTCACACTTACTTAAATTTTATTCTAGACATATCAATGTGATCTACTTTCAAATAGTAATTTGTATGAAAAAAAAATTGATAAAAAGATTATTTAACAGTTAACCTTGCTTGTAAATCAAGATTACGTATCGATTTGCAGTAACGTAATTAAATAACTATTATTAAAATTGTATTGAAAACAATCCGTTATATATGAATTGTACTTGAAATAACTGTTAGCTAATGTATCCTGTTCTAAATTGTTTTTTTTGTGTTATATATATTTTCAAATATAAATAAAAAACATATTTTTTCGCATGGATATGCCAGCTGAGTTCGTAATCATTTTGCTTACAGTTAAACAGTATACCACTGTACTACCACGTTATTTAACGAGAAAATTAAATATTTTCATATTTTCATTTGTTACAGTACAAATTGTGACCTGGATTTCCGCCACTAAATTTAATATTTTCTAATCAAATATTCAATTTATTAATTTGCGGCGTTGAGTTCCGCCACTCAACTCGCTATGCCTCATATTACACAAGGTTCCCAAGTTGTATAACTATAACTGGACACGCAACACCCACACATCAAACATTCATGAGAAATAAACATGTTTATAATATAAACATTTTCTATTTTTGGATCAATTCAAAATTTGGATAGAGAAAAAATGTCAGCTGAAAACTGCGTCAGCTGACTAGATCAAAACTTTGGCAGAGCATGAGGAAGGGAGTGTCTTCACTAGATTCATTTCCTGCCATGTGAGAGATACTATATGAAGATAAACAAATACGGCGAATTTAATACAAAATGTAGCTTAATGGACGCGTAAATGTCATATCTTCACGCGTTCTCGAGTTAGAGGGACCGACCGACAAACGAGCAATAAAATAATTCTGCAAGTATAACATTTGCGTCTTTACATTTTGAGGTGCGGAATCCCCAAAAGGAAAATGTTGTGACTCTACATACAATATTCCAATTAAAATTCAAAAGTAAAGTAAGACCTGCATTGACATCATAATTTCTATGTATAGGCAGAGAACAGTGTCGATATACGACACTACCCTCTGTTTACCCATAGAAATTGGGAAGTAAATGCTAAGTTGAAAAAAAAACTAATTATAAGCCAAGTATAGCCAGTATATGACCAATTGAGGCATCTCGTGGCGCATTAGCACAAGCGTGTGAATGTAAACGACAGACTTTGGGTTCGATCCCTACACGAAGAAATCAAATTAATATTTTAATTGAAATATTTAATATTTTCCTTTTTTCGCTCTGGTAACAAAGCAAAGCGTAGTGCTAAGTTAGTTAATATGACGATTTGGGCGGGTAGTATGGAACAGAATGGAATATGTTAACACTAGGTTCCCAAGTCCCCTCTGCCTACTCAGCTGTCCTATAAATTTCCTTGTATTTCCTTTGAAAAAAGTCAGAACAATTGACTAGTATAGTGGTTAAATAAGTATAGTCATCAGATTCACTCTCACTTATAGCAGAAAGCGTTCACTGCCCTTAGGGCCTGAGTTCAAGGCTAAAGAACCGGTCCAGCCATCGTACCTTTCCAATATAAAGAGAACTCGGTCACATATGAAATTACATAAAGAACTTACATTGTTAAAATTTTTGAAAATATTATTACATGAATTCATGTGTGTATTAATAGCAGATTAAAAAAACACTATAGAGTGTTTTTTTTTTGTTTTTTTTTTAATTGTATATAATCAATTTATGAACATAATACCTCTAAAATTTCAATTACTTTTAAAAAAAAATTAAACGAGAATAAAAAAATACCAATTACTCAACACGCGGGATTCAGGGTACCTTAACGCTAGGATCTCAGGCTCCCGATAAAGTAAAATTAAAAAAATATCAATATTTATAATAAAGCTGTAACTGACGACTGTCTGTACGTATACAGATAAAAAAAGCTGTAGGGGACGTTTAGTAAGTGTAAAAGGACCCAAAATGGTTGTTTTTACAATTTTTTATCTGTTTATCTGTTTAATGTTTAATTTCTTCGCTCTGGTAATAAGGCAAAGCGCGGCGTTGAGTTCCGCCTCTCAACACGCAATGGGGAACGGAAGTGGTACGGTGTGTATTAACACTAGGTTCCCGGGTTCTCTCTGTCTACCCTGCCTTGTGCTGGATACAGCGTGAAGTTAAAAAAAAAGAAGAAAAAAAAAGTAAGAAACTGTTTGTCTGTGCGTTTGTATGCGCTAATCACAGAAATGGCTGACTACATTTAAATGCAGTTTTTATTATTGTATTTTGGCAATCCTTCTACGACATTTAGTGCTGTATTGCTTAAATTGTCAATTTAAAAATATTTAATTCGAGGAAATTTCAACATTATTTTTATTCATTTACCTCAAATTATAGTTGTACAGCGGAAAAGACCTGTTTTTAGGGTCCCGTACCACAAAAGGAAACAATGGAACCTTTATATGTAGTTGTATAATTGTAGAGAAAAATGCAATAAACTAGATCACTAAAGGTACATATCCGCTTTCCATATTCATAAGTTTCTTTTCAACCACTTTAAAAGGCAAAATGAGGAAATAAAAAATTATATTTCTTCCGTACAGTATTTTCGAGTCCTTGTAGCGAGATTACTATCGACGCGGAAACGTGATTGGTCGAATTTGTATATAGTGTAAGATTGAGAAATAGTTTGAGAACTTGTAGACTACTACTATAGTAGAAACTTCTACTTTAAATTGAAAATTTCTTTGTGTTGGATAGATCATATATATCTATGGTGATGGCTACACGCTGTTACATCTACACGTGAAATATGAAATTAAAAACAGCTTCAGGCTGTATCGCGCACATGGCAGGGTAGGCGGAGGAAACTTGGGTGTCTAGTGCTAAGACACTCCGTTACACTTCCCACATTCCACTGCACTTGAAGCATTGCGTGTTGAATAACGGAACTCAACGCCGTTTTGCTTTGTCTCCAGTGTGACGTAATGATAATATTAAATATACCATACAACCTGTCCCGTTTATAGGCACACGCTTGTTTTCCTGCGACATGACAGTCATCTAATTATGTATTTCTAAATTTCTATTTTTTTTCTCATTTCCTTTGACGTGCTCAAACCAGCGGAGCACGTCTTTTCTATATTCTCTAATGAATGCTTATAAGATATTACTATTATCAGAAAGTGCAGTAACAATTGTGAACCATTTTAATTCAAAAAAGTTCATATCATTCTAAAATTATATTCAAATTAACTAAGGCTTGTCGTTGAGCAGCGTGCGACTGTAAACCCGAAAAGTTGTGATTTACCCACTTGTTTCATTTTGTTGCCCTGGTAACCGAGGCAAAACGCGGTGTTGAGTTCCGTTACTCCTTCTGAATTCGTAAAAAAAGTGAACTAAGTTTCTCAATGAGAACGGAGAGTATTTACACAAGATTCTCAATATTCTCCTATAATGTGCGGTATGTTACAAGAATTAATTTTTAATTTGACAGCTCTTTCGAAACGTATTTTTTGTATAACTTTTGATGTAATATCAATTTATTTATATAAACGGTTTTTTTTTGATATTGAATTTCATAATATGTTAGTTAATTTTGCTCATTATGTTCATTAATATACAGCATCGAGCGTACTGCGTAGTTTGAAATTCTTGATGTAACCATAATGAAGCAGTGGGACCATGGACCGTACATACAATAAGGTTGGGGAATCAATATCCTCTTTGGAAAGGTAATATCTATTATTTTTACAAATTTAGGCTTAAAACTACTCAACACACAATGCCTCCAATGCAGCGGAAAATGGGAAACAGAACGGATTGTTTCAAAACTAGGTTCCCAAGTTCAAGGCAACTCGGGAACCTTTTGTTAAGGCGAGGCAACTTGGGAACCTTTTGCTAAGTTAGTTAAGGTAGGGCCTACCTCTTGTAAAAAAAGTAAAGTCCTTGGATAAAACGTCAAGTTATAATCAATTCGTACCTAATCGTTAAATAAGAAAACATTGCGGAAGGCCTAACTCAGATTCCATATGAATAAATTATAAATTTTATGTAATTTGTTATATTTTATACTAGCCGTTACCCGCGACTTCGTCCACGTTCTTAATTTGGTCATAGAGACTTACACATAATATATAGATACCTATATGCTGTCGCGGACTTTTATTTAGAACTGTTTAAGATAAATAATCATACAGTAATTATCTTTGTGTAACTCCAACGATAAAAAAAGTTTCTTTTAAAACCGATTTTCCCATCTTCGAGTAATCTGAGAAACATACGTATTAAGAACCTCCTCCTTTTTTGCAGTGGGTTAATAAAATGAGATGATAGTCAGATACAGATCTCCCATTTGTGTTATTATACGAAAAAATCTGTGAGTTTCAAATTTGAGGGTTGCCCTTGATTTCTCCAGGATTCCATCATCAGATCCTGATCTCCTTACCATGGGAACAATTCGAATAATAAAAGAATTTTGAAAATCGGTCAGCCCATCTTCGAGTAATCGGGGAACATACATAAAAGAACCTCCTTTTTTATGTCGGTTAAAAATCCCTATAAATTTTAATTTATTATGTTATTCTGATATTGAAGCTATATTACTACAAAGTTTCATGAAAATCCGTTCAGTAGTTTTTGCGTGAAAGATTAACAAACATACACACATCCGTACAAACTTTCGCATTTATAATATTAGTAAGATATATTAAAAGTTTGTAATTTACTACTTTAACAGCAGTCACAGTGCATAAAAGGAAATATGAAAAGTAGAGAAAGAAATCAATACATTCTTCCGAATCGAGGCATTACGAGCTATAAGGCGGAACTTAACGCCGCTAAAGTGATACCGCTTTTGAATCAAGATAAAAAAATAAAAATATTTTAAATATGTAGAGTATGTTAGTAGGTATTATACGTCGACAACGACTACCCGGTAGTAAAATATTGCGTGTTAGCTACGTGTTATCAAATATTCTACAACTAGGAGTCGAACCCATAACTTTCCCTTCAGATACACTTCCACTACGTCACAATGGTTCAAACATGAATTCAATTAACATAATAAATGCAAGATCCACAAAATATGAATATTATAATGAAAAAATCCGACCTTGACTAAGCATATTATATCTTCACATCGTTATTAGCTTTTTAATTGTAAGCCGTATTTAGATTAAAATTCTTTCGAAATAATATACTAATATTATATTGTTATATATCTTTAGAATAGAGGTTAAGTACCGGCATTGACACTGTTAATATATATATATATATATATATATATATATATATATATATATATATATATATATATATATATATATATATATATATATATATATATATCGCAAAGGATACAACATACTCCCGATAAATTCGCAATTATCAAACCCACAATCGGGACAACATGGGGACTTGGGTCAAAACTTATATGGACGTTGACTTTAATTAAATATGTATATGTATTTCTAAAAAAAGTTTAAAAAGTATTTCTTACAAGAAATGAAATTTAAAAGGAATAAGTATTTTGGTAGTTTAAAAAAAATGTTGAAACTGTTATTATTGTGAAACGTAAAAAAAAGTTATCTCTATCACTATATATGAAGAGTGTTGAATCACTTGTTAATTTTAAAAACAATTAATTTTTTTCCTTTTTTTACTAGATATAAATAAATATTGAATGAAAATAATAAGGAATAATATTTTTCTAATTGAAAAAAAAAATGATTTAAAATAATTATATAAACATAGCAATAAATCCTGCAGAAACACTGTTTACATCCAACAATCACATCACATACGTACAAAATACATATAATCTCCATATACATACATATAATAAAAAAAAATAAAAATATATGTAATATATATGAATAAATTTGAACGCACGACCGTCCGTACACTCAACTGATAAATTATAACGAAGGACTCTCAGACCCGGCCGGTGCAAGCTTTAGAGGGGCACGGCGAAAGTTTTACCACTTACGAATAAAGTATAAAATCTGAGGGTACCATGTATCGATATCCAGTCAGTATCCCGACTGCAACCACCGTTCAAGAGGCATTATGAAGACGGTGAGTTTGTGTAGTGCAGTGTTTTTACAATATTTCGTGTATATTTTTTTGTGTAATTAGAGCATTTTCGTGTAATTAGAGTATTTTCGTGTATTTATATTAAATTTAGTGTAATTAGAGTATTTTCGTATATTTAAAGTGTATCCCGTTTTTAGTGTTGTGTTTGCGTGGTTATGTACGGGATTATACACTATATACTTCTTTTTTGTCGATTATATATAGGGAATCTTTTTTATTAGTAATCTTAATAATTTAAAATTAATTTTTATTTAAAGTAAAACGTTTTTTTTGAGAAATTATGATTTTTAGTACAAGAAAGGCATAATTAAAAAAAATATTTCCTTTAGAGAAATATTAAGATAACTGATTATTGATATATTAAAATTAAATAATTGCAGAAGTTAACAAAATCTAACAGTTAAATCATATCTTTGTTATAGTTTTTATAGATATTTCTGATTTCAGACTTATAAAACCACAATAAATCTTCAAATTATAAGGCTTAATAACATTGAAAAATACTAACAAAATATAGAGATTTTTTAATATAAACAAGCAGAATCTATTGTAGGTCATAAAATTAGTACATTTCCTTAAAAAAACAAATATACATATTGATCTCTAAGTCAATAATTTAATTCAATTTACAATAAGAAAATTTAAATTTTTATTTTATTAATTTTAAAATCATTTTAACAGTACAGAAATAGTATGTGGGGAACGGAAGTGGAACGGAGTGTCTTGACACTAGGTTACCAAGTTACCTCTGCCTACCCAACCACGTGCGGGATACAGCGTGAAGCTGAAACAAATAGTATACCACTCTATATTAGATCAGAATATATAAAAAAACAAACACTATACGGCCGATTTTAATGAAACAAAAAAAAAAACGTTACGGGCGGTACAATGCGTATCAATAGACAAGTTGCGTCACAATACATTTCCTGGGTCCAACACTAGTCCAGCCTAAAGGGAAGTAAATAACGCCTAGGTATAAAATTACTTGTA
>DWMZ01003944.1:0-12192 GCA_018249855.1 Eueides tales michaeli | reverse complement strand
ATATATATATATATATATATATATATATATATATATATATATATATATATATATATATATATATCCCGCACTAGGCAGGGTAGGCAGAGGGAACCCTAGTGTTAAGACACTCCGTTCCGTTCCCCACTTTCCGCCGAATTTGAGTCATTGCGTGTTGAGTGGCAGAACTCAGAGCCGCGTTTTGCCTTATTACCAGAGCGAAGAAATGAAACATTAAGTATTTAAAACTGAAAATATTAAATATTTCATTTCCTCGAGTCGGGATCGAACCCAGAACCTGTCGGTTACAGTCACACGTTTGTGGCGATGCGCCATGACAGGCCTCAATGTTTCTTATTTACTCCATATTAAGTTCCAAATATTAACTGAGGCCTATCGTGGTCCAAGGGTCCAATCAAGCATGCGACTATAAAGATGCAGGTTGGTCAACCCTCACTTGAAAAAATTAAATATTGAATAGTTCTTGGCTCTAATAACAAAAACACACGCGGTGTTGAATTCCTTCACTCAACACGCAATGCCTCAAATTCCGCGAAAAGTTGAAAACGGTAATGTCATAATAGAAACGGAGTGTCTTAACACTAGGTTCCCAAGTTAAGTTCCCAAAGTTTCCAAGGCGCATACAGCGTGCAGCTGGAGAAGAATATTTCAAACTTTCATCATGAAGTAGCAAATCTATTAAAATTATCTGAACATGTGGACATATGCTAGCACGTGTTGATACTAACGTCATCCAGTATTTATATTTCCTGCGACTCTACATTGTTTATTTGTGCTGCATAAATATTCCTGAATGTATGTATGTATATATAATTTTATATATACGTATGTCTATATATGTTTTTTGCGTCATTGACTGTGAACTTATCAATGTTTTATGGGATTTATAATTAATCTGTTCCTTTTTTTTTCTTCAGCTTCACGCTACATCCCGCACAAAACAGGGTAAACAGAGGGAACTTGGGAACCTAGTGTTAAGACACTCCGTTGGACTTCCGTTTGCAACTGCCCGCCGAATTTGAGACATTATGTATTGAGTGGCGGAACTCAACGCCGCGCTTTTGTCTTATAAATATTTAAATTAATAATATTAAATATTTCAATTCCTCGACTAGGGAACGAACCTAAAACCTGTCGGTTAAAGTCACACGCTTGTGCCACGACAGGCCTCTAGGTATATTCCGTTTTTTATTTCCGGCGCAGTTTTGATAGCTTATTTCTTAGTTTTCCCCTACATTATCTAACTTATCTATGGCTATACCGAATGTTTTAGCATTACGCAGTATCATGGAAGGCAAATGGGGACCCGAGAGTCTAGTGTTACGACAGTCTGTTCTCATTGAGATTCTTTCGTTACCCACTTTCCGCTGAATTCAGGAGGTTTATTTTACGTATTAGGTGGCTGAGCTGAATGGGGCGCTTTGTCTCGTTACCAGAACGAGGAAACGAAAATAATTAATTTATCAACGTTTACAGTCGCACGCCTCTGTGCAACGACACTCTCCTTCACAGTATTTAACTATGCCTAAATTGAGATTAAATATAAAATCAAAGACAAACACATTAAAAGTTACCACTTTTTCTTCAAAAAATATTAAATTACATCTCTAATTTAAAACTTTAGCGAATCATCTCTTTCAATAATGTGTATAAAATACGTTACGCGGTGAAGTCAATCATGTAAACAGAGTATGGGGTGATCGATTGTCTAATAATAGCCAAAATGCGATCTAAATATAAACTAAATATGGGTCAAATACTTCAAATAACTATAGAAGTGGGATTTTTTCAAATCTACGGCTATACTAATACAACTATGTTTTGAAGACTTTCTTGATAGTTTCACGCTCTTACCACATGACAGGGTATATATAGGGAACCTGGGAACCTGGTATACACTAAGACACTCAGTGCCATTAAGTCACATTTAGCTGATTTCAAAAGGCATTGAGTGGCGGAAGTCAACTTCGTTCTTTGCCATGTTACTACAGCAAGAAAATCTAAATATTTAATATATCATGTCTTTTACATATCCCCATATGGAACCCACAATCTATCAAAAGCCCCCAAATTCTTAGGAATATGTCAATTGATATAGTTTTTAATTTATTAGAAAATGTGTATATATATTTTTACAAATTATTCTTGTTTAATGTCGTTTCCTTTATTTGTGGCGCAATTAAATATTAGCAAATCATTGTCTGCTTTTGTTCCGACAGTCCAGAAATACGCGCGTGACGTCTAAATGTGGACGCCGTCTCTGTTTTCCACTGTAGCTACGTATCGAGATTGACGTGCTTGTATACCACATATAGCTGGAGGCGTAGGCAGAAGGAACCTGGTGGGAACTTAGTGTTAAGTCACTCTTTTCTCTATCTACACTAAATGCGTGTAGATTTAATTGTTTTTAAATTGAAAAGAAAAATATTTTTGTTTCTTTCCAAAAATAGGCAAAATGGACTATTTTTATTCGGGTATTTCTTTTAATTTTCATTTTTCAATGTGACGGCAAAACGCTATCGCGGGATTGCCGTAGAAAAATCCATATAATAATGTCTCATACATAAAACTAACTATATATGCACAATTATGCAGATAAAGATGAACAAATTAGGGTTTCAGCTTCATTGTAAAATGAAAATAAGAAAAAGATTCGAAACACCCTACTCACGCTGCCCTATGTAGTATGTAAAAAACACACAGCTTCACTCTATAGGTATATGCCGCACATGGCAGGGTAGGCAGAGGGAACTTGGGAACTTAGTGTTAAGACACTCCGTTCCACTTCCGTTTCCCACTTTCCGCCGAATTCGAGGCATTGCGTATTGAGTGGCGGAACTCAACGCCGCCCTTGCTTTGTTACCAGAGCGATGAAATGAAAACAATAAAAATATTTAAATTGAAAATATTAAATATTTCATTTCCTCGAGTGGGGATCGAACCCACAACCTGTCGGTTACAGTCACACACTTGTGCCGCTGCGCCACGACAGGCCTTAGGTAGTATGTAACTACTACTAAAAATTATTAAAGTACTATAGAAATATAAATAACATTATGTTGATCCGCAAATGGCAATAAAAAGTTAGATCTATATATCGCTGGTAAAGTGCCAAGCGACGCGTGCGCAGCTAACGACCCCAGGCCACTTCGCCAGATTTGGTCGTGCGTCGGTACGTCGGCTTTCCACGAAAATACCAAGGTTGACTTTCCCTTCCTTGTGCTAAAATACAAAGACATTATAAATAGGTCGCCTTGTTTTCTTTGTAAATATAAATATTTTGCAATAATAGATGTGATGAATCTTGTGAGAACTGAATTTTTTAAATCCTTATATTATAGGAGGTGAGAATGGATGTCTTTTTCCACTATTACGCAAAAACTATTGAACAAAATTAGAATCGAACATAGCTCTTATTAAGATTATTTATCAATAAGACTCACTAAAAATAGGTAACATTTTATGTAAATATTTTGTATAACTAAATTTTAAAATAACTATAAGAACGCGAAAGAAACTCCGTTTAAATCGCTAGTATTCTACAATAGAATATTTTCTATAATAGTATTTTATAATACAATAATATAAGCCAGTACACAGTAAGGCGCAGTTCTCCTGTAAACGCAATTGTGAGTTTGATCCCCGCTTGGAGAAATAAATTATTATCATTTTCCCGCTATCACATGGCATCGAAATAAAGAATAGAATGCTTTTCTAATATATACTTTCTGCCTACCCTTATATGGGCAGGATAAAAAGTGTAGTTTGGAACAGTAAATATATTGAAATACTAAGCTAAAATACTAAATCCACGATCTAAACAATATCTATCATTACGTCTCATATTACATTCCATACAATTTTTATAACGTTGAGTACAGTCTCAATCACAGAAATACGGATGAAGGAGGTCATTTCCTTTATCCGGATGGTTAATCATAAAACTGTATTACTTCAGTCCAATCTGCGATACATATTTTATATGTATAATATTTAATAATTAATTTTCCAAAGCCAGCGTAAAATAAATAAGTTATAGCAATTTACAAAGGCCTGTCGTGGCGCAGTGGTGGCACAAGTGGGTGGGCGTGGAGACATGTTGTGGGTTCCATCCCCACTTAATAAAATGAAATTTTTCATATTTTGAAATGAAATATTCAATATTTTCATTTCTCCACTCTGGTAACAAGGCAAAGCGCGGCTTAGAATTCCACCACTCAGCACGCAATGCCTTAAAATCGGCGGAAAGTCGGTAGCAAAAGCGGAGTGACTTAACACTAGGTTCCCAAGTTCCCTCCGTCCATGCTGCCATGTGAAGCAGAAAATAATAACAAAACAACAAAACATACAATTAATGGGGTAATTTCTAAACGCTCGTTAGTCTTGTCCCGCTTGTGATGTAGCGCGAATTATTATCTTTCACGTTAATGGCGGCGCAGTTTGCTCTACATGATCATGTAAGCGTTGAATTGCATTATGCGAAATTCTATGAATTTATGTGAAAAATAAACTATGTACCACATTTATATTGGTAATAAGACAAAGCGCGGCGTTGAGTTCCGCCACTCATCACGCAATGCCTCAAATTCGGCGGAAAGTGGGAGACGGAAATGGAACGAACGGTCTTAACACTAGGTTCCCGGGTCCCCTCTGCCTACCCTACCTTGAACGAAAAAAAAATATATTGTTCGACTGTGGATTTGATAAAAAGCTGATTATTGTTCAGCTTTACGCTAATAGTTACGTAAATTTTAGAGTAAGCAGAAGAAACTTGGGATCATAGTGTTAAGGCACTTCGTTTCCATTAGGATACTTTCATTCTCCACTTTCCGTTGAATTTGAGTGTTGAGTGGCGGAACCCAACGCCACGGTTTAACTTGTTACAAGAACGAAGAAATGAAAATATTTATATTGTTTCGTTTCTTCGGTTACGGATGGAACCTACTAACTTGCGCATTTACACTCGCAATCGTAAGACCTAGGCTTTGTCTCCATTCATGTATATGGATACACGATAATATTTTAATAAAAAAAATGGGGGTGGGAGGCCGGACATGTCATAATGGAAACAGAGTGGTACAGCACGAAGTTCCCAAGTTCCCTCCTACTTACTATGTACAGAATACAGTGTGAAACTGGAAAAATTAAAAATACCGTCAGTTTTTATATATATATATATATTTTTGGTCTTCAGTCTTAATTTTTTGGCATTAAAAATGTTAACTACACATCAAATATTTACTAATTAAACTAGCTTTCTCTACAAATACCTTAAGAATTTTGAGAAAAATCAAACAAGAGAAGCGTAAATTGTGTCCGTTCAATCTTGATAGTTCTATTTTCTGTTTGTTTAACTTTTGCGTGTACTGTTAAGTTGCAGTTTTATGTGAAAAGTTGGCTGACATACATACATAGTATATAATTTACTGTAACTGAGAACGCAATATCTTTAGGGTCCCAGGTTCCCTCTGCCTATTCTACTAGGATATTTTACCGTACCTCAATATTTATTCAGTCAGTCTTTATTCATAGACAATGATAGCTATTTTCTGCACTATAGTTCTCCAAACTATGAAAGAAAAAAACATTTATTTACATATAAATCTTAGATTTTAAAACGATTATGAAGGTCGTGGACATATTTACTTTCTTATCATTCTTATCTACTGCATATATGACACAACAATGACACATTTTATTTTTCGAAAGAAGGGACGTGACGCATTATCTAGTATTTACCTGAACACATACTTGAGAAAGGCAAATATTTATCTTACAGGATTAGAACCTGCACTGAGCCTACAATGAACAGACAAATATTTAGTTTACTTCTCTAGTATATAAAGTTAATAGGAAGTTCGATCTTCCCTAAGAAGACAGACTATATTTAAACTATCTTAATTTTTTTTGTTTATTTATATTATTTGAGGCATGTCGTGGCGCAGCGGCACAAGCGTGTGACTGTAACCGACAGGTGGTGGGTTCGATCCCCACTCGAGGAGATGAATTATTTAATATTTTCAATTTAAATATTTCATGTTTTTATTTCTTCGTTCTGGTAACAAGACAAAACGCGGCGTTGAGACTCGCCACCCAACACGCAATGCTTCAAATTCGACGGAAAGTGGAAGACGGAAGTGGAACGGAGTGTCTTAACACTAGGTTCACAAGTTCCCTCTGCCTACCCTGCCAAGTGCGGGATACAGCGTGTATCAGAGATTTATATTACACAAATTGCGGCGTTGATTTCCGCCACTTACCACGTAATGTCTCGGCATATAGAGTATCTTAACGATGGTAGTATTAATATATTTTTTACGATCTTCTCTAATGCCTGTGAAACATCAAACATGTACATATTTATTCATATTCAATGTTGATTGTTGACGGTTGGTAGCGTTTGCTCTACTCTTATTGACTTGCGCGTGCGCACATCGATAATCTTTCCAAGTAACAAATAAATATTAAATATGGATATTATCAACTCTGAGAAATTATTACTAGAATTAATTAATGCCTTTCATAGAAGGAGCTAGCAATGTAAGTAGAGGGAACTTGGGAACCTAGTTTTAAGGCACTCTGTGTTTTCATTCTGTTCCCAACTTTCTGCCGAATTCTTAAGGCGTTGCGTATTGAGAGGCGTAACTCAACACTATACTTTGTCTCATTACCAAAGCGTCCTCACGAAATATGAAAATATTAAATATTTCATTTTCTTTTATTAGAAATTAAAAATATGTGTAATACTAAATAAAAAACGGAGCGAGATTTGAACCTGCGCCTCTTGAAAACTGTCCAAGCGCTCTGACCGACTAAGCCATTCGTTCTCACCATGCTCCGTCGAAATTCTTATACGCTTGTTACAACTTATTTATGTTAGCATCTCTGTAGAGACGATTTTTTCAAATTCGTTCCAAAGACAATTCGTTAGAATTATCGTTTGGCAAGAGAGAATGCTATTTATTAAATATTTTTACAATTTTAATAGTATTATTCCACATTTACGAAAGGAAAATATTAAATTTAAAAACATATTGAACGAAGCGGGCTTTGAACCCGCGCTCTGACCAACTAAGCCATTCGTTCTCACTAAGCTCCGTCGAATTTTTTATACGTTTTTAAATTTAGTATTTCTCTTTCTTAAGTGTGGAATAATCACTTTTAAAAAATAGTAAAAATATCTGTAATATTACATACTCTTTTAAATGTTCAAATCATCAAATCGTTTACAATAATCATTTGATAGCATCTACTTGTATCTATAATAACGTATCGGTGTTGAATCTGTCGACCCACCTGGCGCGTTGCCAGACCACCCGCTCTTTGTTTCTGGTACAAATGTCACCGGTAGCACGTAGACGGCACACTTAGTCTACATTTTTAATAAAATTACATAACATACTTGGGAATTAGTAGAATTGTCAGAATTTTTGGTATTGAGCTGTTTACGGAGGTGGCTAAAGTGTGTTGAATCAAACGATTGTTTTTTTTTTGGCTTAACGCTTTATCCCAGCACTTAGCGGGAAGGCTGGAGGCACCTGGGAACCTAATGTCATAGAAGATACTCATTATGATACTTCCCGCCGAATTTTCAAGTCAATGCATGTTGAGTGGCGTAATTTAGTACCGCGCTGTACCTCGATATACTAGAGGTACTTAAATAATGTATTTCTTTGAAAGGAACTAGTGCCCACGCTTGTGCCCTGCGCCTCGACAGGCTCCACAACGCAATGTGGATAGTAAAACATGAAATGTGGGTAATAAAATAAAGATTCAGATCCGTCACGCCACTATAAATGTCAAAACCGATCAAATTTTACAATGTGTTTACGTGCCAAAGCACTCAGATTACTAAGTATATGTCTTTAATGTGAGACATGATGTTCCCAGCTTCACGCTGTATCCCGCATAACCTAGTGCTAAAACACTTTGTTCTCCGCCCTCTGTCCAAATTTTAATATATTGCATGTTGACTTATTACTTAATTGGGGTCTCTAGAGCGTCATAATAAAAATAATTGATGCCTGCGAACTCAAATCGGGAAGTCCTTATACTAAACTCCCAGGTTCCCTTTGGGTAAAATACTTAATTTAAGAAGAAACAGGGACTCACATTAAGCACATTAATGTACATATATTATTAGATTTCGTTGTTTCTTTTAAATTCTTAAAAGTGCTGCAAACTAATTGAAACTATCAATGAACTATACTGAAAAAAAATCATGAAATAAATATTTACAATTTATCCTAACAATATTCGATACGAAGCTACCAATTCCATAATTAATAAGATTACCGATTTAATTTCCTCAACTAAAAAGATCACACGTACTAAAATGATATTTTGAAACTCTATAAATCTTAACCGTCGCTGCATTTTAGCGAATGATCTAACAGCTAATGTTAGATGCTGCGCGGGCGCATTGTACGCTACTATTTTAGCCGGCTCGGTGCCGCCCGGTGACCTGCCAAAAATGTGGCCCAATGATCTTCTACAGAAACTATCAATGTATATATTAGTCTTTTTGCGTTTCTTTATACCTGTCACCAGGTTTGTCTGCTCGCATATTTAATAGAAAGCGCAGCGTCTTCTCAGTTTCTATAAACCATATAATTATTTAATTTGTAATTTGACATTTACTGAGATAAAACGCGGCGTTGAATTCTGTTGTTCAACACGTCTTAAAATCTTGGATGGAAAGTAGGTAATAGAGTGCCTTAACACTATATTCTCTGCTATGAGCGAAAAAGCAAGACTTATTTCATTAATTCAATCAATTAATAAAAAAGAACTTCTCCTTATTTATATATATTATTTCTTATTATATTAACCCGATATATAAAAATAGCTTGAAAACAACATTTTATTTTTTTTGTATATCTTTTTAAAATGTTAGAGATGAGCTAATTCGTTTTATTAAATATTAAATTATTGCATTAAACACTAAAGGAGAATCATTCCTCAGGCGGTTTTTGATACAGAAGAATATGTTTTAAATTACTTTGACCTCGCAATTTTGAGACATCAATTAATGTCTTAATTGTTTCTATGTATGTACATGCCCGGACATATTAATTTGAACGTTGATTAAAAATATTATAGTATATAACTATAACATTCGATATCCACTTGGAAGAAATTATTATAGTTTATTCGCTCTTTAGTGACAAAACGTGGTTATATGTCAAAAGCGCGGCGTTGAGTTCCGCCACTCAACACGCACCGCCTCGAATTTGGCGGAAAATGGAGAAAAGAATGAAAAGCTGTGTATAGTATTCAGACGTTAGGTTTTCTCTAAACTCGACGGTTGTTCTTACAACATTACCATATGGAGAAAGAAACATATTTTTATTTTTCATCTCCCTGATAATGAGCATAAATGCGGCATTGGAGTCTTGTCACTCAACTCCTAGTAACCTAATAATACAGTGGAAAGTATGTAACAAAAACGTCTTAATTGAAACGGAGTGTCTTAACACTACATTATGTATATTATCTTGTCCATAATAGTACCTTATTTCCACACTCAACGTTTATCGGAACGTCCGTTAATATTCCTAGAAAGTTTCCAGAATTAAAATAAACAATAAAACAACAATTGAGAAACTTGCAGACACAAAAAGCGATCTTTTTGATGTACTTGCATATACCTATAGCGTTGAAGCCCTTTCTGTGCACGTGAGCTATGCCGCGGTGTGACTCACCGGTCGCTGTGTATATTTGGAGCGAGTGTCTTCTGGCGAGATTTGGGAACGAAATGACAGACAATAACAAGTATATATTTTTATTTATATATCGTTGAGGCCCGTCGTGGCGCAGCGGTACAAGCGTTGCCTGTAACCGACAGGTTCTGGGTTCGATCCCCAGTCGAGGAAATGAAATATTTAATATTTTCAATTTAAATATTTAATGGTTTCATTTCTTCACTCTGGTATTAAGGCAAAGCGCGGCGTTGAGTTCCGCCACTCAACACGCAATGCCTCAAAAATCGCCCGTTCCCGGGTTCCCTCTACCTACCCTGCCTTGTGCGGGATACAGCGTGAAGCTAAAAAAAAAATAATAATTGATGTTTTGTGTACAGTTTGATATTTTATGTATAAAGAATTTTTGACTGTATTTATGTGAAGATAATTAGGAAGGTACCTAAGAAACTAGGTGGGGCATTCCGACTTATCAATTAGCCAAAATTATATATTGTTAATGGTTTTATAGTTTTGCTAATATTGTATTTAGTATAATATATTTAAATAATATTTAATGTCTATATAATGAACATGGTCCATTTTGTTAAAGGAAATACAACCCAAAAAATATTTTTAAACTCATAGTAATTTCTGTGGTTATCATTTTCATCCAAACGAACTCTTCAGCATAATAACTATCTGTATATTCTTCTATACGCGTTTGTCTGTACTTCTTCTAAACGACTCGACAGATTTTCATGAAATTCTATATTTATCTTTTCATTCTAGAATAGTTACAAACAATCATTTGCAAATTAATAATTATATAATACTGTATAAAACCAATGCAATTAGGAATTTAACCAAACGCTTCAGTCAATTGGACTTTTAAGCTATACATTATCGTGTTACATCGATATTCTAATATAAAAAAAAAACGTATTTGTTTTTTGATAACGACATAAAATGTTGTATATCACTAATTATAGTTTTGTGTTGTATACAATATAAAAGTCCAGAAAGTTGCGGGAAACTATATCTTATTGACCGTTTCAAATTCGTTGCATATAAAAGCAAATATTCTATTCTAAGTCCAGAAAGTTGCGGGAAACTATATCTTATTCACCGTTTCAAATTCATTGCATATAAAAGCAAATATTCTATTAAACATAACGTTCCCGCTGTCCGCGTCCCGCATGACTCAGTAGGCAGAGGGACCTTACACATCTAGTGCTAAGACACTCTGTTACGTGTTGAGTGACAGAATTCAACGTCGCACTTTGCCTTAGATAACAGAGCTGAGAATCCGTACCCGCCACGACAGACCTCAATTATTTATCAGTATTTTTAAAACTGATCTCATTTCTAACGCGACGCTGCGTTTATTCCGAGTTAATCCGATATCTTCAACGTTATAAAAGTTTACAACAGCTCCACACTCACGGTGTCCGATATATCTCAAGGTCTGGTACAAGTGGTATTTATGACTTGTTATGAAGACCGCCTACGAAAAAATTGTCGGGAACTAGCGCCGGTTGGCACAATTTTTTTTCTTAATTTCTTTTTGGTATGTATGTAGTTTGTTGGGTAATTGGTGTTTGTAAATGCTTTAATAGATAAAATATTCTTAATCTATTTTCCAAATATTATACTATATTGTACCATTGTTTCCGCACAAATGTGCTTTTAAACAGTCTCTTTGAAGGAAATTAGGTATTTTCGCTGTAAATATTTAGATCAAATAATATCAGAAATGCTTCAAATTTGGTGGTTTCCTAAATTACCTCTGTCTATCCTGCTGTGTGCGGGATACAGCGTGAAATGAATGAATGAATGAAAATGAATTAATGAATTAATGAAATTGAATTAATGAAAATGAATCAATGAATAAATGAAAATGAATTAATGAATGAATGAATCTCTCAATAAGTTTAGAACAACTAAGTACTTACCTACTATTAAAATTCATTTTTTCTCACTTAAGTTACTTAATGATTTCAATTACTGACTGATTAATCATTAAAATGCGATGATTATTGGTTTGATTTCCATTCGGAACAACAAATTATTTGAGTTGAGTTCCTTTACTAAACGAAGAACGAAGTCTCTTGATATTCAACTTAAGTTTTCTTCTTACTCTACTAGGAAATAACAAAGTTGCCTACCCTACTTACAACTTTTGTATACAATTAATTTACTAATGACAAAAACGCAGCTTCGCCCGCTTAAAATTATTGTTAAATCTTTATATAAATTATACTCTGTATTACGTGGAAGTATAAGATATCTTACGATATCGACTTTAGTTTCGTCTAATTCAAACATCCAAACGTTCACATTTATTATATTATTAGAATAATACAGACGCGCGGTGGCGTTTACAAAAATTAAAGAGTAAAAATTTCGAAAGAGTTTCAGCTAGAGAAATGTCAATTTATTAATAGAGCTGTCAACTTGAAGGGCGACCTCGGGTAGCCAAGGTTGACAAGACCTTTGCTACTGTGTTTAA